>SJYC01113733.1:0-28868 GCA_006408675.1 Madoqua kirkii
CACAAACCTGCCTTCATGGCAAGTCAGATCGTTCTTAACAGTCTCCAGATTTGGTGGAAAGTCCACTGGGCCAGTTAAAAAACATCAGCTGTATTGAATCATCATTCATGTGCAATGGTATATATCCATTATCGGTGTCCAGCGCTCATTTCAGTGAGTGCTGATCAGCGTGCCCACTGGTGTCAACATTGCCATGGTCATGATGTGGAACTTTTCTGTTTCTCAGAAGGGTTTGTTTGGACCTTTTTTCACTCTCCACCCTTTCAAACCTCTTAGCCCTAGGTAACCGCTGGTCTGCTTTCTATCTCTCTAGATTCTTTCTGCTTTTTCTAGGACTTCCTAGAAAAGGAATCATGCATTCTTTTGTCTGACTGTTTCTGTTTTTTTTTTTTAGCTCATTTCAGTGAGTGCTGATCAGCGTGCCCACTGGTGTCAACATTGCCATGGTCATGATGTGGAACTTTTCTGTTTCTCAGAAGGGTTTGTTTGGACCTTTCTTCACTCTCCACCCTTTCAAACCTCTTAGCCCTAGGTAACCGCTGGTCTGCTTTCTAACTCTCTAGATTCTTTCTGCTTTTTCTAGGATTTCCTAGAAAAGGAATCATGCATTCTTTTGTCTGACTGTTTTTGTTTTTTTTTTTAGCATAATGTTTCTGAGATTTTGCCAGGTTGTTCTGTTGTATAGTGTTTAAATTTCTGAGTTTAAATTTATTCATTTGTGTGATATATCACAGTTTATTCATCTATTGATGAACATGTATATCTTTCCAGTTTGGGGCTGTTAAAGAGCTGCTTTTATGTACAAGTCTTTGTGTGGACATGATTTTATTCTTCTTGTGTAAATGTCTAAAGCTGGGATGGCTGGGTCATGTGCGTGTTTAGTTGCATGAGAAATTGCCAAACTGGTTTTCAGAATGGCCAGGCAGTTTGGCATTCACACCAGCAGTGCCTGAGCATTCCACTGGGCTATTTTCACATGTTGTGATGCCAGATAGAAAGTAACTTAATTTTATATTGATTTCTAATATGTATAATTTAAAAGTGTATACATAGACATGTAGAAGTGTGGGTATGTTTCATTGTATTAATTTCACGAAGAAGCACAGCACCAACTTTGCTAATAAAATACTAGATGTTATTTTATACATAATATAAAATTCTAACCCATGAGCCTATACATGAAACTCTTAAATTACTAATATGTGATTGATTTTCTTTGTTTCCTATAATATTTGTTTACTTTTGTCATTGCTGGTCATTAGTCAATGTTTAGTTGCATGAGAAATTGCCAAACTGGTTTTCAGAATGGCCAGGCAGTTTGGCATTCACACCAGCAGTGCCTGAGCATTCCACTGGGCTATTTTCACATGTTGTGATGCCAGATAGAAAGTAACTTAATTTTATATTGATTTCTAATATGTATAATTTAAAAGTGTATACATAGACATGTAGAAGTGTGGGTATGTTTCATTGTATTAATTTCACGAAGAAGCACAGCACCAACTTTGCTAATAAAATACTAGATGTTATTTTATACATAATATAAAATTCTAACCCATGAGCCTATACATGAAACTCTTAAATTACTAATATGTGATTGATTTTCTTTGTTTCCTATAATATTTGTTTACTTTTGTCATTGCTGGTCATTAGTCATAGTTAGAGGCAAAGTTTTAAGGAAAAAAAAAGTTCGAAACCCTAACATGAGGATATTGTTACCACCTTTTTCCCCTTCCAGCTTGAGAAAAGGTACCTGTATGGCACCCCACCCAAGTACTCTTGCCTGGAAAATCCAATGGACGGAGGAGCCTGGTGGGCTGCAGTCCATGGGGTCGCTAAGAGTCGGACACGACTGAGCGACTTCACTTTCACTTTTCACTTTCATGTATTGGAGAAGGAAATGGCAACCCACTCCAGTGTTCTTGCCTAGAGGATCCCAGGGATGGGGGAGCCTGGTGGGCTGCCGTCTATGGGGTCGCACAGAGTCAGACACAACTGAAGCGACTTAGCAGCAGCAGCAGCAGCATATGATTTTGGCGTTAGCTCACTTTGGTCTAGTCTCTGAGAGCTCTGCTATGCATTATGAAGAGAGCTTCTTGCACAGTGGGCGGAGTTGGGGAGCACGTGCAGGAAACTGAGGAAGAATGGTCATGTTTGGAGTGAGAAGAATCGACTGGCCTCGAGAAAAGAGATTTTCCGGGAGGGGCTGTCAGGACCGAGGGACTGCATGAGGACGGAGCGCTGTGAGTGTCCGGCGTGGAGACCAGACTTGCTCCCAGCACTGGCATGGCACCAAGCGGAGTGTGAGAAAGACACAGTGGAAGTAAAAGCGACATATTGTCAGGGAGTAGAGCGGCTGGTCCTGTGCCTGGGAGAGGGAAGGGAACATCTGGGAAAGCTTCAGCAAGGGGATGGTCAGAAGTGCAGAGGAGTGAAAGGAACCTCACCTGTGCATCTGTAACGCTGGAACCGATGACTCTGTGATGAAATTATATATTTGTGTGCGTGTGCATGTGTGTGTGTGTGTGTGTAGTTGAATATATATATATGAAATGCTAGAATCGCCGAATGGTATTTCTAGAATGTGGGAATATGTGGCTGGGTGGTTTACTATACAGAATTCTATCCTGAAGGTATGGGGACTATTTAAACTGCTACTGTTAATTAATGTCATACAGCAAGCAGAGTCCCTGCGACTAGACTGAGCCAGGGGCAAGATGCTAGTATAAATTTCAGTGACTCATCCTTCGTGTCTAAAATAGCAGCAGGCTGAGGGTCAAAGTGGAGTAAAGGAAGGAAGTCTCTCTGACACATGTTCCTCTTGAGAGAGAACTTACAACCTGGATACGTGATTCCGCTCAGGCTGGTGTAGGGATGAGTCGGGGAGGGGCTTTCCTGGTGGTGCAGTGGTGAAGAATCTGCCTGCTCTTGCAGGAGACAAGAGATAGGAGTTTGATCCCTCGATTGGGTTGACCCCTTGGAGAAGAAACTGGCAACCTACTCCCGCATTCTTGTCCGAAAAATTCCATGACCAGAGGAGCCTGGTGGGCTACCGTCCATGATGTCATGAAGAGTCAGACGTGACTGAGTGAGCAGGATGCATGTTTAGAGGGACACAAGTGGGAAATGAGACACAAACCTGCATCAAACCATGTCAGGCACTGTGTTTTAAGTGAAGTCATTTAAAGAAGAATTAATGTGCAGGAAACTGAGGAAGAATGATCATGTTTGGAGTGAGAAGAATCGACTGGCCTCGAGAAAAGAGAGATTTTCCGGGAGGGGCTGTCAGGACCGAGGGACCGCATGAGGACGGAGCGCTGTGAGTGTCCTGCGTGGAGACCAGACTTGCTCCTAGCACTGGCATGGCACCAAGCGGAGTGTGAGAAAGACCCAGTGGAAGTAAAAGCGACATGTTGTCCAGGAGTAGAGCGGCTGGTTCTGTGCCTGGGACAGGGAAGGGAACATCTGGGAAAGCTTCAGCAAGGGGATGGTCAGAAGCGCAGAGGAGTGAAAGGAACCTCACCTGTGCATCTGTAACGCTGGAACCGATGACTCTATGATGAAATTATATGTGTGTGTGTGTGTGTGTGTGTGTGTGTGTGTGTGTGTATGTAGTTGAATATATATATATGAAATGCTAGAATCGTCGAATGGTGTTTCTAAAATGTGGGAATATGTGGCTGGGTGGTTTACTATACAGAATTCTATCCTGAAGGTATGGGGACTATTTAAACTGCTACTGTTAATTAATGTCATACAGCAAGCAGAGTCCCTGCGACTAGACTGAGCCAGGGGCAAGATGCTAGTATAAATTTCAGTGACTCATCCTTCGTGTCTAAAATAGCAGCAGGCTGAGGGTCAAAGTGGAGTAAAGGAAGGAAGTCTCTCTGACACATGTTCCTCTTGAGAGAGAACTTACAACCTGGATACGTGATTCCGCTCAGGCTGGTGTAGGGATGAGTCGGGGAGGGGCTTTCCTGGTGGTGCAGTGGTGAAGAATCTGCCTGCTCTTGCAGGAGACAAGAGATAGGAGTTTGATCCCTCGATTGGGTTGACCCCTTGGAGAAGAAACTGGCAACCTACTCCCGCATTCTTGTCCGAAAAATTCCATGACCAGAGGAGCCTGGTGGGCTACCGTCCATGATGTCATGAAGAGTCAGACGTGACTGAGTGAGCAGGATGCATGTTTAGAGGGACACAAGTGGGAAATGAGACACAAACCTGCATCAAACCATGTCAGGCACTGTGTTTTAAGTGAAGTCATTTAAAGAAGAATTATTTGAAGGCACCAGATTTTAGTTGCAGTGTGTGGGATCCAGTTTCCTGACCAGGGGCCAAACCTGGACCCCCTGTATGCAAGTTCAGAGTCTTGGAAGCCACCAAGAAGTCATTTTGATTTTATCCCACAGGTCTGCATTTTCAAAATGCCTTTAAACATACCTTTGGGCCTCAATGAAGACACTCTAATGGGGGATGTAAAAGGGCTCACAGACTCCCAAGGGAGTGGTTGTCCAGTTTTTCAGCTTTCATTTCCACTCGTTCCTAAAGTTGATCTGCCTGGAAATGTGTCTGCTCTCCTTTCTCCCTTTTTACAGAAGGCAGGCATTCTAGAATCTTGTCCTGTACATCTTCCTGTGATGCAGGAATATTCTAAGGCTTAAACAAAAGGACCCTTTGCTTGTAATGAAATTGAAGGCATATGTGGATCATCAGTTGATATACCTATCAATATTATTAAAAATAATTGATAATGGATCACTGTCTTTGATGGCCTAAGACACAAAAGGACTTCCGTGATTGGAGGGATGTGCCTACCACAAAACTCACACGCTCATTTAGGCCAAAAGGATTTATCGGCAATCAAATACAAAAATATGAAAAACTGTAGTAAAATTCTTGCTAAGCTGTTATTACTTTTAGCATTAAGGAATATTCATTTATAGATGCCTTGGTTACATTTCAAAAGCTCTGTCCATCTTATCAAGAAATACATTTTAAATAAAATTTTATTTTTTGTATTTAATGACTACTGACCAAAACTTTATTATATTTGTTGGATTTTTTTTTCAGTTGTTTACAGGTAAATGTTTTTGTATAACCCAGAAGAAATTATTTCACCCTCAGAGGCCAAATTCAAAGTAGATTAATACCTACAATTCTAAAATACATGCCTATTTTTGGTGTGTGTAGGGATATATATGGTAGGTAAGTTAATAAAGCACTTTGAACCATCAGAATATATTCACTGAGATAAACTTTTGCAGGGGGAGTGGAATGCAAATATAAGGGCATGATGAAACATGCCTGATAAAAAGAGTTTATTTATTTTTAAACGGATGGACATGGGTCCCAAATCACTATGCTATTTAGATTCTTGTGGATTTCTTTGAGCAATATGAGTTGATATCAACATTTATAACATACCAGAAATGTATATCTTTCACAACATTTTTGAATGTATGATGATGATAACAAAAATTAAGATATCAACTTAAAGCTGACTTTTGGTTACATGGTTTTTCTAGATTCTTCAGAGGGATATGAACACTGATTTTGAAGAACCAGTTATGGCTGATGGGCTATCATTAGCGCATTTTGAACAGCCGATAAGATTGGTGGCTCTGGAAAAGTATTCTGATATATAGGGTGAAGCATGGAGCTCAGAGGTCATGGGAGGCCAGGAGCAAGTACAACAGTGAACAAAATTTTACTGTCGTTTTATTCTGTTTGATTCCATTTATAGAAGGTACTCAGAATAGTCAAATCCATAGAGTCAGAAAGTACACTGGTAGATGCTAGGGTTGGGGTGGGGTGGGGTGAGGTGGAGATGGGGAGTTAAGTGTGTAATTGGGACAGAGTTTCCGTTTAGGAAGCTGAAAAATTCAGGAGATGGATGATGGTTAGAGTTGCACAACCATATGACTATACTTAGTGCCAGTGAGCAGTGCAGTTAAATTTGGTTAAAATAGTTTGTTTTATGTTATGTGACTTTTACCAAATAAAAAATGTTAAAAAAAATTTTACAGGTATTTTAATGAGCAATGTATCATTCAGGATGTTATTAGCATCAAGTAATCAAGTGATTTTTTTTTAGCATCAGAAAAATTAAGTGAGTTTTTAGCATCGACTCAATTTGACTTAGGTGACCTAACAAGAAATCTCCGGCGACTCCTGTGTCGGTTAATTCAGTGAATTCATTGAGGACACTGTATTCCCCTCATGTTGAAAGTGACTGGCAGAGGCCATGGGGTCACCATGAGTTGCTGAAACACATCTAGTCCCATCACCCGGACCTGGGGCTGGAGACACTGTTCCTGAAGCATGTGGGCTCAGAAGGACAGTGTGAAGAACTGAAACAGTTGAGGCTGGCTCCAGGCGGAGAAGAGGTGAAGAATTCCGGGGACGTGTCGGCCTTGTCTGTAGCTGAGTATGTAAGAAGCAGGGAGCAGTATTGACACAGGTCAAGTCTGGAGTAATGGCATCTAGTTACTCTCAGGTCACGGAGAGTAAGCAGAAGAGACAAATCCAGGCGCATCTCCCAGATTTAGGACCTGCTCACCAGACGTTCCGTGGGACCATTCAGTGATGCGAGATCAGAGGATGGACAGGTTCCTTAGGCAGAATGGTGGCTCCCTGAAGATGTCCATGTGCTAATTCCTTGAACTTGTAAATATTGCTCTCCATGGTCAAAAGAAGGTGGCAGATGTGATTAAGAGACAGGACCATGAAGTGGCTAGATTATCCCAATTAGGCTGAGTGGGTGCAAGGTAATCTTATGAGTTCTTAAAAGTGGAGAATCTTAATTATTGTCAGACAGAGATAGAGAGGGAGGGAAAGAGAAAGAGAAAGTACATGCATGCCTGGATGTTAGAAGGAGGGGTATAAGAAATCCCAAGTAGGAGAGGACTCGAGACTCCCATCACTGGCTCTAAAGACGGAGGAAGGGAGCTGTGACCGAGGCATGTAGTGGGCCCTACAAGCTGGGAAGGAAGCAGACAGCTTTGCCCTCAGACTCCCCACAAAGGAGCACAGCCCTTGATTGGAGCTGGTGAGACCTGTGTTGTGCTTCTGACCCACAGAACTTGAAGATAATGAATTTGTGTTCTTTTAAGCTACTGGGTGTGTGTGTGTTTTTAGGGGAGCAGTAGAAAACTAGTACAGCAGATTTGTTTGGGTTTTTCACTGAGGGAGGAAATGAGGATTTCTTTTTTCTTGATATTGAATTAGATGTGCCAGGAGTTGGCAGTCCAGGGTCAAGGGCATTTTATCTCTTTGAGGACATGCTTGCTGGAACAAAGGAGAGAAACTGGTTATGAAGGAGCATTTATTTGAAGCTTCTTTGTTTTCAGTTCTCCGCCCGTTAGTGTCCTCTTCCTCCAAGTTAAGCATCAGAATAGATGAGCTCAGGTTCCCTTCGGCTTGAAAATTCTGAGGTTTCTTGGTACACTTATATGAAACAAGATAAAATGCATCACTACCTAATACAGTTTCTTCTCTGGTGAGGATGAGGAAGGAAGTGGGAAAGTCCATGCAGGAATTGTGGGTGAAACATAGGAATTGAGCCTTCAGTATAAAACCTGAGTGCAGACTGCACTCTCCGTGCCTTGCATAGAAACATTCCTGAACACTAGACATAAATTGGCACATGCCCTGGAATTTCTGGGCTGAAGCTCCTTATTTTGCGTCAAGCTATAAGTGAAATTGGAGGTTCCGAACAGAAGCTTGTACAATATCGTGGGCCAAAAATTCATCATCATAAATTCTGTGTCTTGGTGTCACTGTGGATTTTTACAGAAAATAATCTGAGTTGCTGACAGTATTCTTCTCATGAGCACTAATACTCATTTTTTAGTCACATAAATCTCACAAGTCGAATCAGCCACTTGATGGAGAATTTTTGTAACCTGGTGCTATTGTTTGAGTTTTGCAAGCTGGGGGATCTGCTGAGTAGTGATGTACACTGAAGTCAGTCCTTTTGGGCTGCCTCTTGCCTACTCTTGGTTTAGCATGAGTAATGCGCCAATTGAAAATTCCTTTCCCAGTGGGGGAAAAAGCATAACTTCTAATATAATTGATATCTTTAACACAGAGATGGGCACTCCTGCCAACCTCAGTTGTGGACTGCAGTTGGTGGTGCCATGAACACACTATATTTAGATCACTTTAGTGTTGTTACCTCTTTCTGGAGGTGAAGGTCACATTCATACCCATTCTCACACATGCAGGTACTCCAGGTGTAAATTCTGCAGAAACGGCTATAGATCTAAGAATTAACTCAATTAGAGCGAGTTTGTCATGTGATTCCATCTGCTCAGTTGTTGCTCTCAAACCCTGAGAAGCTTTGCTCTACAATATTCTGTAAGCTCTTGAGCCATAATTGAACAAATGTTCTTGAACTTGTTATCCAGACATTGGCTTGCCAAATGCTATGGTGAGACTTGTGGAGGTGAGAAGTCTAGTGTGAATGATGCAGTTGAGCTTCAGGGCCCATATGCTATGCTTGATTGTTTTGCTGGGCCAGGTTCTTTAGAAGTTATGACCTTGACCAAACTTTGAACAGCTGATCAAGGTGTCAGTGTCAGTTCAGTTCAGTTCAGTCGCTCAGTCGTGTCCGATTCTTTGCAACCCCATGAATTGCAGCACGCCGGGCCTCCCTGTCCATCACCAACTCCCAGAGTTCACTCAGACTCACGGCCATCGAGTCAATGATGCCATCCAACCATCTCATCCTCTGTCGTCCCCTTCTCCTCTTGCCCCCAATCCCTCCCAGCATCAGAATCTTTTCCAATGAGTCACCTCTTTGCATGAAGTGGCCAAAGTACTGGAGTTTCAGCTTTAGCATCATTCCTTCCAAGGAACACCCAGGGCTGATCTCCTTCTGAATGGCCTGGTTGGATCTCCTTGCCATCCAAGGGACTCTCAAGAGTCTTCTCCAACACCACAGTTCAAAAGCATCAATTCTTTGGTGCTCAGCTTTCTTCACAGTCCAACTCTCACATCCATACATGACCACTGGTCCTTGTCAGAGGTGTCCTGATAGTTGTCCTTCATCATGGTCCATCAAATGTCTTTGGCCCCATACACTGTTGCTCACATTGTGTTCATGATATTAGTCTTTTCAAGGGAGCCAGGTACTAACCCACTTAGGTTCTGTGAACAGACTGCTTGTGTCCGGGGCCATCTGCCACAGCAGACTCAGAGTGGCAGTCATTTTCTTTTGCCACGTCAATCACCATTCAATGTGTATCTCAGAGTAAGTCTTGATAATGTCAAGCAAATGTCTTTTCTTGAGGACTATTTGATTATAGGTTTTTTCCTACCCCTCTGGGTATATGTTTTAGTCATTTGTTGCTCTAACAAAATATCGTTGACTGGGTAGCTTAAACAAAATGCATTTATTTCTCATCATTCTAGAGGCTGAGAAATAGATTCGGTGTCTTATGAGGATCATCCTCCTAATTTGTAGATTGCCTTCTGCCTGCTTCCTTACATGGCCTTCCCCAGGGGCTAGCAGAGAGATCTTGTGTCTTTATAAGGACACTAATCCCATCACAAGGGCTCCAGCCTCATGACCTAATCAAACTCTATTCACCTCCCAAAGGTCTTTCCTCCAAACACCATCCACTTGGGGATTAGGGTGTCAACATACACATTTTGGGAACATAGACATTTAGTCCATAACAGTCTCACTAGGACAACAAAATGTGACAGATAGTAATTGTTCTATAGAGTTTCCTAGAATAACCCTAACACATAATCCCAAAAGGGTACACATCCATCAGGCTGTTTTTTCTTTTTTTTTTGGTTAAAGAAAGATGATAATCAATATTAGCTTGAGACAGTGTGACTTGGGAATTACTTTCAGATCTTGGACTCACTCTCTGAAATGGTTTTGAGGAAAGGAAGGGCAGAGTAAGGAATTGATTTAAGAACAGTCCTGAGTGTTGGGGTGGGGGAGGTCATCTCTTCATTCTTATATCGCCGCGTTCACCACAGTCTGGCCTGTGTGAATGAAGTGACTGTTAACCGAGCTAGTTTTACAGCACTGAAGAGTGAATGTTGAAGAGCTGATTCTTCTTCGTCTGTAAAAGTCGCTCAGCTTTGGGCTCAGCACTCGGAGCTGGCTGCTGGCTCGAGTTTCATCCACTTCCCGTGAGTGGCGGGTGAAGGCATCCTTGCCATCCTTGTGGGATGAGTCACCAGAATCTGGGACTCCCACAGTTAGAGGAGCTCCTCACAGTTGCCGGGGCCAGCCAAGGTACCTGAGGGAGGCTTGTTCTTCCTTTTTTGTCTAAAACTGAAGGTTGTTGCGAATGTGCTCGGTCATCGTAGGCCTGCCCCAAGACTGTCTCCAAACCCGTGGTTCTCAGAGGAGGTGTGTCTGGGATTTACTGAGTGCATTCTGGGCTGTTTGAAGGCGTGGCTCTAAGAAGCAGGGTCAGGAAATTTCTGGAGAGCTAGAGAGTAAGAGGCATGGGTTTCGCCAGTCGCAGCCGGGGAAATGAGCTCTCACTGCACAGTGATTACCCGTCCCAGCTGCCTGGGACAGTGGAGCTCTGGAACACAGGGCTTTCAGTTTTCAGTCTGGCACCAGTTGCCCACCTGGCACTGGGAGCCCTGCCCTCCCCGGCTGGTGGCGCCTGTTATATGGTCATGCCACTCAGGGTGGCCATTCTCTGCCCCCTGTCCTTCCCCCCTCAGCCAGTCCTTGCTTCACCAACATCCTGCTCATCGGAGGGGCCTTCCTTGTTAGTCTTAGAGTCTAATGAGTAAAGGCCTGCTATTGCCCCGGGCCCCAGCTAGTGATTCTTCTCATCTTCAGGTTAGAATGTCTTATTCCCCTTTATCAAAGGAAAAGTGGGGTGGGCCCCTGCGCTGGTCTCCCTGGTATCCATGAGCCAACCTAGCTTCAGTTCCTCATATAATGGGGAACCTCCCTCTTATCCTGGTCCTGAAGACTCCTGCCAGGTCTTGCCTGCCATCTGCCATCCCCAGTGGGATATCTCTCTGACTCTCTTTGCTTCGAACATGTAAGCTCCCCCATCCATAAACCACGGATGTCTCTGAGCTCTTTCTTCGGTCCTTCAGCTGGGCACTTAGCAGGCTTGAAGGCACGCAGGGTAGGGCCCAATAGCCATGCTGCTCTACTGCCCAGCCAGTCTTCGGGAGTTCTGTCTGTCCTCTGAGGCACAGTCTTGGGACCTGTGAAGGAAAAGTCAAAAACAACCACTATTTAGTTGCACATTTAAAATCTTGTGCTCTTGTTCAGTTGTTCAGTCATGTCTGACTCTTTGTGACCCCATGAACGGCAGCATGCCAGGCCTCCTTGCCCATCACCAATTCCCAGAGCTCGCTCAAACTCAAGTCCAAGTCGGTGATGCCATCCATCCATTGCATCCTCTGGCATCCCCTTCTCCTTCTGCCTTCAGTCTTTCCCAGAATCAGGATCTTTTCTAATGAATCAGCTCTTCGCATCAGGTGGCCAGTGTATTGGAGCTTCAGCATCAGTCCTTCCAATGAACACTCAGGACTGATATCCTTTAGGATGGGCTGGTTGGATCTCCTTGCAGTCCAAGGGACTCTCACGAGTCTTCTCCAACACCACAGTTCAAAAGCATCAGTTCTACAGTGCTCACTCTTCTTTATGGTCCAGCTCTCACATCCATACATGACTACTGGAAAAACTATAGCTTTGACTACACAGACCTTTATTGGCAAAGTAACGTCTCTGCTTTTTAATACGTTGTCTAGGTTGGTCATAGCTTTTCTTCCAAGGAGCAAGTGTCTTTTAATTTCATGGTTGCAGTCACCATCTGCAGTGATTTTGGAGCCCAAGAAAATAAAGTCTGTCACTGTTTCCATTGTTTACTCATCTATTTGTGAGGAAGTGATGGGACCAGATGCCACGATCTTTGTTTTTTGAATGTTGAGTTTTAAGCCAGCTTTTTCACTCTCCTGTTTTACCTTCATCAAGAAGCTCTTTGGTTCCTGTTTGCTTTCTGCCATTAGGGAAGTATCATCTGCATATCTGAGGTTATTGATATTTCTTCCAGTCTTGATTCCAGCTTGTGCTTCATCTGGCCTAGCATTTTGCTTGATGTACTCTGCATATAAGTTAAATAAAGAGGGTGACAATATGTACAGCCTTGATGTACTCCTTTTCCTATTTGGAACCAGTCTCTTGTTCCATGTCCAGTTCTAACTGTTGCTTCCTGACCTGCATATAGGTTTCTCAGAGGCAGGTCAGATAGTCTGGTATTTCCATCTCTATCAGAATTTTCCACAGTTTATTGTGATCCACACAGTCAAAGGCTTTAATGTGGCCAATGAGGTGGAAGTAGATGTTTTACTGGAATCCTCTTGCTTATTCAACGATCCAGTGCATGTTGACAATTTGATTTCTGGTTCCCCTGCCTTTTCTAAATCCAGCTTGAACATCTGGAAGTTCTCGTTGCAGTACTGTTGAAGCCTCCCATGGAGAATTTTGAGCATTTCTTTGCTAGCATGTGGTAGTTTGAATATTCTTTGGCATTGCTTTTCTTTGGGATTGGAATAAAAACTGACCTTTTCTAATCCTGTGGACACTGCTGAGTTTTCCAAATTTGCTGGCATATCAAGTGCACCACTTTCACAGCATCATCCTTTAGGATTTGAAATAGCTCAACTGGAATTCCATCACCTTCACTAGCTTTGTTCATAGTGATGCTTCCTAAGGCCCACTTGACTCTGCACTCCAAGATGTTTGGCTCCAGGTGAATGATTACACCATTGTGGTGATCCAAGTCATTTTTTGTACAGTTCTTCTGTGTATTCTTGCCATCTCTTCTTAATATCTTCTGCTTCTATTAGGTCCATACCATTTCTGTCCTTTACTCTGCCCAGCTTTACATGAAATGTTCCCTTGGTATCTCTGATTTTCTTGAAGAGATCTCTAGTCTTTTCCATTCTATTGTTTTCCTCCTTCCCATCAGGAAGCTTCCACAAGCCTCTTATCCTTCTCCATTAGAGGGCAGACGGAATGAATACCACAATCACAGAAAACTAACCAAACTGATCACGTGGATCACAGCCTTCTCTAACTCAAAGAAACTATGAGCCATTCCATGTAGGGCCACCCAAGATGGATGGGTCATGGTGGAGAATTCTCTGAAAATCCTGTTTACAAAGATGAATATTTTCAGTGGAACCTGAAGCTTTCACTAAGTGAAAACTTCATGACCTAAGGTGTCTTTGTAACACCAGCAAGAGTCCATGATAACGTGGTTCAGGTCCTCTCATAACCCTGGAGGATGTTGTCCATACGCACAAGTGGTTTGCTGAGTTTACTCTCTGATCCAGGTGCCTTGCACAGCCCAGGGGAGCTAGGGCTCCCCCCATCCCTAGGAATGTAGTGCTGTTGGTGCCCTGCCCAGGTGCCCCTAGAATACTAGGGTGACTCCAGACTGGATTGCTGAGCCCATGGGCACATTTCTCTCCCTCCTACAAGTTAGTGCTGTGGAGGATAAGAGAATGAATGGGCTGGAGGGGCTCTTCCAGGATAAGATAAAAGTGGAAATTTCAAAACCAGGCAGAGCAGGTAGCAGGGCCTACGATATCTTAGAGGAGCTGGTAATTCTTGTTTGTGACCACAAGTAAGAGAGAAGAGAGATCTTCTGTATTTTTAATATTAAGCTTTGGAGCAGTCTCAAAGGGACCAGCAAGCTGGAGTTGTGTATTTAGATAAGAATGCTGATCTGCGTTTAGAGAAGAATGATCTAATTTACCTTTTTTTTTTTTTAAAGCTTTTTATTGTGTATTGGAGTATAGCTAATTAACAAACAGTGTTGTGATAACTTCAGGTGAAGAGCAAAGTGAATCAGCCAGACATATCCATGTATCCATTCTCCCCCAAATTGCCTTTCCAGGCACAACATTGAGCAGAGTTCCATGTGCTATGTAAGTTCTCTGGTTTGCCATTGCAATTAGAGGGTGATGGGTGATGCTTTAAGTGTTTCTTGAGGTTTTTGGAAATATTATATACAGACATTTAAAGTTGTATGGAGACTGAGTTAGGGAATATGAGCTCTCATATCTGTGATTATGTATGTTATTGAAAAACAACTTAAAATTGGACAGTCTTAGGCTGAACCACATGAAATTATGTTTTTGTTAGTCAAAATGATAAATATTAATAATTTAATATGGTTCTTTCTAATATATTTTTACCCTTGGTCTTTTTCTCTAAAATCTAATAGAGTTGTCTATGAAGCTATTGTTGTCGTTTAGTCACTAAGTTGTGTCCAACCCTTTGTGACCCCATGGACTGCAGCTCACCAGGCTCCTCTGTCCATGGGTTTCTCCAGGCAAGAATACTGGAGTGGGTTGCCACTTCCTTCTCTAGGGGATCTTCCCTGTGCAGGGGCTGAACCCACATTTCCTACACTGTATGTTGATTCTTTACCACTGAGCCATAGGGAAGCCCCTGTATAATTTTGACTCTCTAGCAAATATTTTAATAAACTGAGGAAGCTGCTTCAACAGGAACTTCCCTCCCTGCTCTGTCATTTTTGCAAGTTCTCATTCTGTTTTCCTGAGTTTCATTTAAAGAGGCAAAATTAATTAAAAAAAAAAACAAAACAAAATCTCAAGTGACTGGAATGTGGTAGAATATGGAAACTTTCAAGAAAGAATGAAATTGAAGGTAGAAGGCATCCTGTTCCAGGCAGTGACTCTTAAACTCCCAGCAATATTTGAAGGAAATCCTTCATCTAAGATGATGACTCCATATTGCGGCAGTGGGGGAAATGGGGGAGGGATTAGCACACTTTATCTTCTTTCTTGGCTTAATTTCAGCTTATCTTTTTCCTCTTTCATTTGAGGAGGTTGCTTTATTTGGCTCAGAATGAGCTCAAGGTGTTGTGTGTGCTTATTTTCTTCACCTTAGAAAGCCCTAGCTTTTAAGTTCTAGGTGAAACACTCCCAGCAGGGTGGATACCATGTTGTGAGACCTCGAGCGTGCTATCTTTGGGAAACCATCCATAGTATATTTCGTCCTAAAAATGATTCAGATAAATAGCATCACTTTGATCATGGATTTTAGGTTGTGTTTTGAAATTTAAATTAGTATCTAAAGAAACTGAGAGTCCTGATCCAAACATCCTCCTTAAAGAAACAAAGACTCAGACAAACAAACAAAAAAACCCGTGCAAATCAAAACCCCCAAACAAAACAATCCTTCTGCTTATTATAATTAGGATACAATGGTTTTATGTAATTAGTTGACTTTTAAAGAAAGAAACCATTGCCACTGTGGACTGATGGATGGGCTGTAAGATATTTTTATGTATTGTGTACTATTATACATACCTCTAGCCCTACTTTTATTAGCAAAAGCGGGATCTTGACAGTCAGTCACATGTGTTCATTTCTGTAATGCTTGCCCTGCTCCTGGAAATGAATCACACATTAGTGAAACTTGCTTCTTTATGACCACACTTCTTGGGATGGAGTCCCCATCAAATTGCTGGTGGTAAGTTGAAACCAAGTATTTGACTGAATAATAACTTTTCCTAGATATCTCTTAAAGTTTTCAGTTCAGTTCAGTTCAGTTGCTCAGTCCTGCCGACTCTTTGTGACCCCGTGAATCGCAGCACACCAGGCTTCCCTGTCCATCACCAACTCCTGGAGTTCACTCAGACTCATGGCCATTGAGTCGGTGATGCCATCCATCCAGCCATCTCATCCTCTGTTGTCCCCTTCCCCTCCTGCCTCCAATCCCTCCCAGCATCAGAGTCTTTTCCAATGAGTCAACTCTTCGCATGAGGTGGCCAAAGTACTGGAGTTTCAGCTTCAGCATCATTCCTTCCAAAGAAATCCCAGGGCTGATCTTCAGAATGGACTGGTTGGATCTCCTTGCAGTCCAAGATGTTGGAGTCTTCTCCAACACCACAGTTCAGAAGCATCAATTCTTCGGCACTCAGCCTTCTTCACAGTCCAACTCTCACCTCCATACATGACCACAGGAAAAACCATAGCCTGGACTAGATGGACCTTAGTCGGCAAAGTAATGTCTCTGCTTTTCAATATGCTATCTAGGTTGATCATAACTTTCCTTCCAAGGAGTAAGCGTCTTTTAATTTCATGGCTGCAGTCACCATCTGCAGTGATTTTGGAGCCCCCAAAATAAAGTCTGACACTGTTTCCACTGTTTCCCCATCTATTTCCCATGAAGTGATGGGACCGGATGCCATGATCTTCGTTTTAGTTGTGTGTCATTTTTTGGTTACTCCGGCTCTTCGCTGCTGCGTGAGGGCTCTCTCTGGGTGTGGGACGCCGGCTCCTCATCACGGTGGCTTGTCTTGTTACAGAGCACGCGTTTTCGGCACAGGGGCTCAGCAGTTGCAGCTCACAGGCTTAGTTGCCTGTGGCATGTGGAATCTTCCTGGGCCAGGGATTGAACCTGTGTCCCTTGCGTTGTCAGGTGGATTCTTAACCGCTGTACCACCAGGGAACTCCTCCGAGACATTTTGGGGATGTTTGTATTGAAATGTCACAAGGCCATGGTATTTTGTCTCTTTTATTTTCAGCTGTGAAATGTGCTTATTCTGTTACTTGTGGACTCACACCCACATGTGGTATGTTGCTAAATCCCACCTGATCTGCCTTCAAAATGCTTTCACCTTCTTTCCCCACGTCTCGGGGCTACCACCCTGAGCTGCAGTCTCCCCTGGATCACTGATCCGTTTCTTCCAGGCTCCCCCTCAGCGTAGTCTGTTCTCTGTTCAGCAGCCAGGGGGGCCTGTGGAGCCTTAGTCTCAGCCCTCCCTACTCGGGGCGCTGCAGGTCCTTCAGGGTTCCTCCTGAACATAGGTGCAGGCCTGGGTCCTCGCGGTGGCCTCCCTGGTGGCCTGAGCAGACCCCGGTCAGCTGGTCGCCCCTCTCCTAGTTGAGCCACGTGGGCCTCCGGCGGTGCTGTGACCACCACTGTGCTCTCCCTGGAGGGTCTCAGCCTGGGCGGTGTGCCTCCCTCAGAAATGCTCCCCCTTCCCTGATCACTTACCTGGCTAATCCCTGACTGCCTTCAGATCTTTGCTTCACTATATACACCTTCTCCTGCTAAGGGGCGAGGAGACTGTTAACTCAACTTTATTATGGCAGTAGGTTTTGTTTCATTGACTGATTACAGGCTTCTCGAGAAAAACAGATTCTCATTGCAGCACTGTTTACAATAGCCAAGATGTGGAAACAACCTAAATGTCCATTGACAGATGAGTAAAGAGGTGGTGCGCGTGCACGCGCGCACACGCACACACACACACACACACACACACACACACACACTGGAATGCTACTCAGCCTTAAAAAAAGAACAAAATAATGCCATTTTCAGCAACATGGATGGACCTAGAGATTTTCATACTAACTGAAAATCAGCCAGAGAAAGAAAAATATCACATGATACTGCTTTTACGTGGAATCTGAAAAAAATTAAATTAACCTTCCTTCCTTATGTGTGTGTGTTAGTTGCTCAGTCATGTCCAACTCTTTGTGGCCTTTCTTAAGACCTACCCTGTTTTCTCCCTTTTTTCCTTTACCATAGCCCTTTCACCTTTCAACTTACCATGCAATGTAATTTTTTATTGGATACAATGTTTTTTCTCTTTCCCCTCTCTAGAATGTGTCTACCATGGTGATGGGCTTTGCTTGGTTGTTGATG
Organism: Madoqua kirkii; assembly: GCA_006408675.1. Taxonomy (NCBI): domain Eukaryota; kingdom Metazoa; phylum Chordata; class Mammalia; order Artiodactyla; family Bovidae; genus Madoqua; species Madoqua kirkii. The sequence continues at coordinate 17,696 of SJYC01113733.1, forward strand.
TGTCCTAGGCACGTAGAATATGACCTGAGGCGGAGCAGGAGCTCAGTAAATATCTGTCAGGTCCATGAATGCTCACACGAGGGTGATGGATTGACACTTTCTGTAGGTGCCTCATTTTAAAAATTCAAATTTAACCAATCCTAGTGTCAGTTGTATTACATTGGTTTCATACTTCATATTTTTTTACATATCTACTATTGCGATGACTCTGAAGAAAGTTTTTTTTAAAAATAATGATTGGTATAACCCACTCTGATTGTTCTGATAATGACAGGTTGGCCTCTGCCAACACAATCCAGAAATTCCATCTGATTTTTAGAGGGTTTTGACTGGGGTGAGGCTCTTTTCAGGAAAGGGCCACTCTTACATGGAAAGCAATTTCATGCCTTTGATTCCATGTCTCTGAAACCTAGTGATAAACCAAATGAAAACACTGGACATTGTAGCTGTATGATGACTTTGCATATTCCCTATGGTCATGGCATCCACTGAACGCCCTTTCGCACCTTCCTGTCTGGTCATTTTTGTGTCCTCTGGGGTGGGAAAACTCAGGCGGCTCCACAGCCGCCTCCTGCTTCCCATGGGATCCTCCAGGGGCCCTTGCACAGACCGGCTCTCTCCCCTCTTTGCCAGGTTCCTTCTGCATCCCATGAGAATTGTTTACTAGTCTTCTGCTTCTTTTCCCAACCTGCTGCTTTAGATCAGCTCCTTTCCTCAAGCCTTACTGCCTCCTGGGAAGGTCTGGGGAAACCCTGGCTATAAAAGCATCTCGGCGGCCCTGGGCTTTGGGTGTCTGCCTCCTGCCTGCCCTTTCCTGTTGATCCAGCGCACGCTGCCTCAGGCACCCAGCCCACAGGGTTATGGTCTCCCCACCCTTTTACTGGCTTCCTGCTCCTTCCTTACAGGTGACCTTTGTTCCAGCCAAATGGGGAGACTTGCCATCTCTAAGCACAGCCGCACCATTCCCAGGCCAGCTCTGCAGAGACACCAGGTCACCACCCACTCCAGAGGGTGCCCCGCCCCCTGAGGACCTCAGTTATCCCTCTGTGTCCCTCTCTTAACCCTGAAAGTAGCATGCCCTCTATTTTCCCCATGTGCTTCATTCATTTCAACAGCACAACTTCCACAGCAGGTCATACACCCTCTGAAGGCGAGGACGGGGTATTCTTTACTGTTCTGTGAGACTCGACATGTCATATGTATGAGCTCTGTAAGTATTGCATAAAATCATGGAAAGTTACTGCTTGGAGGGACTCTGTGAACGAAAAATATGTTTAGTTTGGAGTTTCTAGAACTGTTCTGATTTTTAAATATGTTGTTGCTTTATATCTTCCATAAATATAGTTGTATTTTCCCAACAACACAACATTGATTTTTAGTTTGGGAAACTATCACTATCAAGATAGTGAACAGCCAGTAGCTCACCCAGTTACCTGTGTGAATTGTGATTAAAGAGGTTTCAAGGGTGGGTGAGTAGGCTCATTCACTGTCTTCCCTGCATGTTTCATGACCGTTTTATGGAGTTCATCCAGGAATTATTCTCATCGCCTTTTCTGTTTGAAACAGAATGGGTTATGAATATGGCCTTGGTGATAAATTAGAGGACATACTTTTTCACACTCCTCCAAACTAGAAACTTTCTCCCAGACACAGCGCAGGTGCATCTACAGAGTAGTAATCACTCATATAGCTCAGCAAATATTTATTGAGTGCCTGCTATGTGCCTCCCTGGTGGCTCAGATAGTGAAGAATCTGTCTGCAACTCAGGAGACCAGGGTTTAATCCCTGGGCTAGGAAGCTCTCCTGAAGAACGGAATGACTACTCACTCCAGTAGTCTTGTCTGGAGTTTCATCTTTTCGGAGGGCTTCCCAGGTGGAAACTGAAAGTATTAGTCGCTCAGTCATGTCCGACCCTTTCCAACCCCATGGACCGCAGCCCACCAGGCTGCCCTGTCTGTGGAGTTCTCCTGGCAGGAATTCTGGGGTGCATGGCCATCCCCAGAGCTAGCAGTGACAGACCTGCTTGCCAGCGCAGGAGACCAGCACCCGCAGGTCAGATCCCGGGGTCAGGAAGATCCCCCGGAAGCGGGCATGGCCACCCGCTGTAGCATTCCTGCCTGGAGAACCCCATGGACAGACGAGAATGGTGGGCGATAGCCACAGAGTCACATGGAGTCAGACACAACCGAAGCGACTTAGCATGCACGCATGCGCCAGGTACATGATGGGAAGAAATCGAACAGAACTCCACACCTGCATGGAGCTTCTGTTCCAGGAGGTGGAAGAAGAGAAGAAAGCAGTCAGACAGCAGGTGTGCCAGATGATGGTGAGGGCCGTGCAGAGAAGGGGCTGGAGGAAGCTGGGGTAGGGAGGGGATTTCTCTGTAAAAAAGGTGATTGACCGAGGCCTGAAGGTGAGAAGTAATGAGTTCCGTGGGAAGAGTATTCTAGGTGGGAAGAACAAAGACTCTGTGGGAAAGGCTCACTGTATGTGAGAACCATTCTACACGGATGCCCTTCCACAGGGCCAAAGGTAGAGGCGAGGACCGGCTGAGCTCACACGCGAAGGTCCCGGGCTTTAGGGCCCTTTAGTCCTTTAAGCGAGGGGGTCTGCTGACATTTTGGGCTGGGTGAGTCTTTACTGTGCAGGGGTGCGGGGGTGCACGTTGTAGGGTGTTTCACAGCATCCCTGACTGATGCCAGGAGCACCCCCCACCCCTCACAAGACAACTGAAAATGTCTCCAGATGTTACAAGATGTCCACAGAGGTGCCAGGTCACGTGAAATGGAGAGCCACTTCATTCGAGCCAAATAAGGACTCTGATATTCGGAGTGGGTTGCTCACTTGGCTAGACTCCTCTGGCGCTGTGCTGAGAACAAGGTGAAAAGGGACTGAGGCAGGAGCAGGCGTGCCAGAGGGCAGCTGGGAGAAGTCCAGGTGGGAGGGGAGAGCCCCGGAGCAGACTAGGGCGAGTTGGGGCCAGCGAGGGCGGGTCAGACCTGGGATGCTCTGAAAGACAAGCCATCAGGACTTGTGACAGGCTAGATCCTGGGTATAAGAGCATCAAAAGTAGCCTCAAGGACATGGGCCCGAGCACAGAGGCTGCAGCTTCCTGCTGCTGCTAAGTCGCTTCAGTCGTGTCCGACTCTGTGGGACCCCATAGACGGCAGCCTACCAGGCTCCTCCATTCCTGGGATTCTCCAGGCAAGAACACTGGAGTGGGTTGCCATTTCCTTCTCCAATGCATGAAAGTGAAAAGTGAGAGTGAAGTCGCTCAGTCGTGTCTGACCCTCAGTGACCCCATGGACTGCAGCCTTCTAGGTTCCTCCATCCATGGGATTTTCCAGGCAAGAGTATTGGAGTGGGGTGCCATTGCCTTCTCCTGGGGGATATCAAGAGTATGGTGTGAGCGTGTTGTGTTTGAGAATGCTGACCATTCTCTGGGCTCTCCCTGACACACCCTGAGAGTTGGGCATTCTTTCCCTGTAATGTAAAAGCCCACGAAGGTTAGTGAATGCCCAAAGGCACACAGCCCACGAGGAACAGAACTAGCGTTTCCCTCCAGAGATGCCTGACCGCTAACCTTTCCTGGATACACCTCTAAGTGATCTGGTGTTGTTCTTGAAGTCCCCAAGTTGAGATCAGGTATAGTGTCATATTCCCTCTAGGGGTTAATTCAGCAGTATCATTTTTCATGAAATTCTGCTAAATGCTAACATTTCAAATGGAGACAATTATTGCTTTTGCATTTTATTAGTGGGATTGAAAAGAAACAGAAACATTAGACAGGGTTCTGTGTAGTAAAGGAAATCACCTGGTGTATGAGAAAGTAGGGTTTGTGGTAAATTGTATTATAAACACTCAATTCAGTCACTCAGTCATGTCCGACTCTTTCCAACCCAATGGACTGCAGCTTGCCAGGCCTCCCTGTCCATCACCAACTCCCAGAGTTTGCTCAAACTCATGTCCATTGAGTTGGTGATGCCATCCAACCCTCTCATCCTCTGTCGTCCCCTTCTCCTCCCGCCTTCAATCTTTCCCAGCATCAGGATCTTTTCAAATGAGTCAGTTCTTTGCATCAGGTGGGCAAAGTATTGGGGCTTCAGTTTCAGCATCAGTTCTTCCAAAAATATTCAGGACCAATTTTCTTTAAGATCAACTGGTTTGATCTCCTTGCAGTCCAAGACTCTCAAGAGTCTTCTCCAACATCATAGTCTCATATCTATACATAACTACTGGGAACACCGTAGCTTTGACTACACAGACCTTTGTCGGTAAAGCAATGTCTCCGCTTTTAAATATGTTGTTTAGGTTGGTCATAGCTTTTCTTCCAAGGAGCAAGCGTCTTTTAGTTTGTGTCACCATCTGCAATAATTTGGAGCCCAAGAAAATAAAGTCTGTCACTGTTTCCACTGTTTCCCCATCTATATGCCAGGAGGTGATGGGACTGGTGGCCATGATCTTTGTTTTTTGAATGCTGAGTTTTTTTCACTTTCCTCTTTCGCTTTCATCAAAAGTCTCTTCAGTTCCTCTTTCTGCCGTGAGGGTGGTGTCACCTGCATATCTGAGGTTATTAATATTTCTTCCAGCAATCTTGATCTCAGCTTGTGCTTCATCCAGCTCTGCATTTCTCATGATGTATTCTGCATATAAGTTAAATAAACAGCCTCGATGTACTCCTTTCCCAATTTGGAACCAGTCTGTTGTTCCATGTCCAGTTCTAACTGTTGCTTCTTGACCTGCATACAGATTTCTCAGGAGGTAGGTGAGGTGGTCTGGTATTTCCATCTTTTTAAGAATTTTCCACAGTTTGTTGTGATCCACACAGTCAAAGGCTTTGGCATAGTCAATAAAGCAGAAGTACATATTTTTCTGAAATTCTTTTGCTTTTTCTGTGATCTAACAGATGTTGCCAATTTAATCTCTGGTTCCTCTGTCTTTTCTAAATCCAGCTTGAACATCTGAAAGTTCTTGGTGCAGAACTGTTGAAGCCTTCTCTGGAGAATTTTGAGTATTAACTTTGCTAGCATGTGAAATGAGTGCAATTGTGCAGTAGTTTGAACATTCTTTGGCATTGCTTTTCTTTGGGATTGGAATGAAAACTGACCTTTTCCAGTCTTGTGGCCACTGCTGAGTTTTCCGTATTTGCTGACATATTGACTATTGCACTTTTACAGCATCATCTTTTAAGATTTGAAATAGCTCAGTTGGAATCCCATCACCTCCATTAGCTTTGTTCCTAGTGATGCTCCTTAAGGCCCACTTGACTTTACACTCTAGGATGTCTGGCTCTAGGTGAGTGATCACAAGATCATGGTTATCTGGGTCATGAAGATCTTTTTTTATATAATTCTTCTGTGTGGTAAGAATACACATGTTAATATTTTCTGGTTTTGTTAGGTCCATACCATTTCTGCCCTTTATTGTGCCCATCTTTGCATGAAATCTTCCCTTGGTATCTCTGATTTTCATGAATAGATTTCTAGTCTTTTTCCATTTCACTGTTTTCCTCTGTTTCTTGGTCACTCAGAGACTCTGTGGTCCGTGGTTGGGATGCGTATCCCGGGTCCCTCTTTTGGGGTCTACATAGACATTGGCAGACTGCTGCTTCTCCCCTGACCTCACAGGCACGGGCATCATTAAAACTACTTTTCTCACCTTTGGCTTGTTATCCTGAGTCTGCTGTAGTCATGGCTGTGTCTTGACATCACCTTGATCTATACATTCCCTCAAATACACGTGTTTCTGAAGCTTGGGCATGACTTGTGGGCTGTTTTTGTTTCTCATTCACTTTTCTACGAAACCCTTCTGACATTTTAGCTTTGCCCTCACCAGACCCTTGAGTCATGAACCTGAATGGGTTTTCATGAAATAGATCCTGAGCCCCTTTGCAAGCTGCAGAATCTAAAAACAGCGTCTGTGCTTCTTTCAGTTATGTAATTGTCTGTTTAAACTGTGGGGCTCAACAGAGTCATTGCAACCCGCGAGTTGTCAGCCGTTGGAACCATTGAGCCAGCCGCTGGGAGCTTTGCACCATGATTGATTTCTGTGGGTGTTCAGGAAGCCTGGAGGTGGTATGAGCAATGCTGCTCTGAAGAGCTGTCCCACGCTTCTCTGCTGTTACAGGTTGTATAATCTTGTGGTAACTTAAACTAAAATAAAAGAGAACACTGCTGTTTCTCTTTCCTCCAAGAATCACCAGTGCCCAGGGAACTGTCTTAGGGGGTCCTTGGCAGCTTCTTTTTGTTGAGTTCTTGGCAGGGGTAGCTCATGGCCATGTGACTTGTGCAGTTATTCAGGGACCCAGCCTTGGAAGGGCTCTGTGTTTGATTTCATGTTCTGTTGTCACTGTCTTGAAATCCTCAAAAACAAGGGGACCCCTGTCTTCATTTGACTGTGGACCTGCAGATTATACGGGCTGGTCCTGATCCTGAGAGCTGGCCCCAGTTCTGGACTTCAGGGCTTCCAAGAGGATAAGGGAGGGAAGGATTGGGAGCTTGGGATTAGCAGAGGCAAACTATAATTTTATATATAGGATGGATAAACAATAAGGTCCTACCATATATATATAGCACAGTTATATTTAAATTCAATTTTATAACTAAATTCAATATCATGTGACAAAGCCTAATGGAAAAGAAAATGAAAATGAATGTATATGTATACAAACACACGAACATATTTCCCGTGGGATGTCCACAGTAGCTGTCCTAAGTAGCCTTTTTGCTCAGAAGGAAGCTCTGTGGATCCCAGGCCCTTCTCAGGGTCTGTGTTCCACCTGAAACAAGGACTTATCATCTGTGTGTGAACCAAATCTTCACATGAGACACAACATGCTTCCTGATCAGCAGCATTGTCAGGGTGAAGGTTAACTGTGCAGTTCATTCATTCATTCATTAAATATTAAGTGCCTCTGATATGCTGCTCCCTGTGCTAGGAGGAGGGGGTGGGTGGTGTCTTTCTTTAGATTTCCTCCCAAGCAGATCCCAGGACAGAAGATTTCAGCAGGCATGAGTTACTAGGGAGAAGATCTCAGGAAAACCGTCAGGAGTGGGGCGACGTGAGACAAGGAAATGAAGAAATCCAGTAACAGGTGTGTTACCACGGAGGGTGCCCCGTGGGCATCTGGGGTGCGGTGCCCTTGGGGACCTCGGCACTGTAGAGGTCCTCACTGTAGAACAGGCCTCAGCAGTGTCCCATGAGAGGGTGTGCGGCCTGACTGTTACCTGCCCTTGTTGGATTCCACTGCTGCCAAACTCACAGATAGAGGGGGCAGGCATGGTTATTTAGATCTTCGCTTTATACGTGTTCCTCTGCACAAAACCTCTGAAGGGTAAATTGAGGAAATTTTATCTCTGTAAAACACAATTTTGTATAGCTTTAATGTCAACATTCTCTTACTTCATTTCAGGATTGATGCTGTTATTATTATTATTTTTTTAAAAAGCTCATTTCCAGGCCACCCTGGTGGCATTGGTAGTGACCGTAGAAGGGACCCCATGGGGCTCATTCAGCAGGAGACCAGCTCTGCTTGCTGTGCAGTTATTTCATGCCCGGTCCTGAAGCTCCCCGCAAAAATCTGTCAGCAGTCAGTGTGTCTGTGCACACAGGGTGTCACACAGTCAGCTTTTGCCTTGGTCAGTGACGAGATAGCCTGCTTCCACGATTGTGTTTAGAAAGTTAGTTTTTCTCTGGAAACTGTCTTATACCCAGCTCAGGTTTAGGTTAGAAAAACAGTCTTAAAAACAAATTCCAACAACCCCTACCATAACGAGAATTAAGTGAAAAATTCCAGTTTGCATTCACTGTCCATTTCTTAATGAAACTGGTGAAAGTGAAGTCGCTCAGTCATGTCCGACTCTTTGTGACCCCATGGACTGTAGCTCGCCAGGCCCTCCATCCATGGGATTTCCCAGGCAAGAATACTGAAGTGGGTTGCCATTTTCTTTTCCAGGGGATCTTCCCGACTCAGGGATCAAACCCAGGTCTACCGCATTGTGGACGCTTTACCTTCTGAGCCGCGGGGGAAGCCAGTGAACTCAGTAGTCAGATAATTTTCAGCTGAGTCTCGGACGGGGTGCCTCTCACTTTGATGCAGGTGTGAGTCATCTGCGGTCATGTTAAAGTGCAGATTCCACATTTCTAACAAGCTTCCAGACAGTGCTGATGCAGCTGGCCCTCTGGGGAACCAGGTCTGGAACAACCTGCTTTAGGATCCACCTTGTTTGACTGGCAGGGTAAAGCTATGCCTGGAGGAGGGACAGACCGCTTTCAGAAAAAGGAGACTTTTAGAGATAAAGTTTCTGATTCAGAAAACCATTTTCATACTAGCATGATGACTTGTGTGGCTGGCTTCCCAGAATCAGGTGAAATGGAGTATTGTGGTGAAGGAGGAAGTTCTTGGCTTTATGACTTTGATTGGAAAACATGTAAACTGCTTCTCTTTGTCTGAGGGGAGTTCCTCAAAACTTAGAGGCTCCTGAGGTAACCGAATCTGAAGTCCTTGCAGAGGACATCAAACGTTCACGACTTCAAATGGAAGCCTTGCTCAAAGGTACAAAAAGCAAGGTTACAGTTTTGAGCCAGAAGGGCCTTGATGTTAGGGAAAGAACTGGTAGAGATTACAGAAACATTTCAGGCAGTAATTGCAAAGACAGAACTCTCCTTTCCTTAGCAACAGTCTTTGCAAGGGGAGCAGAAGCTTGGAATAGCATCGGTCCCTACGGAGAAACCTATGTGCAGACAGAGTCGAAAGCAATTGAAACAAATTCGCACTAATGACTTTGGGAACCAGAGTGCTCTGAGAATGAAAGAAGAGGGCTTTATTATCAGGGGTGACCTCTAGATTGCAATTCAAATGACTGTTGGGCATGTAAATGGACACCTAGGTGGGATGATGGGAGGATTGTATAATGTGGGTGGTATTCAGTGAATTCTCTTTCTCTTGGACTTTGGATGAAGAAAAATCTTTCCTCTGCTTCTTGCAAACTCAAGTAGCGACAGATGGTTCTTATTTTCTTGCTGGTTTCTGTTTCCAGAGGAGTAAAATAAGAATTGGTGTTCAGAATTCAGCCTAGGCAAAGATGCTTACATTTGGGTGGACAATTTAGGAACAGAAGGACATTGGCTGTAATGATTAAACCAAGGCTAAGAGGGGCTGTGGAAATTCACAGAGGCGAGGGCTGGACAGACTACTTCTGTGACCTCGGGCGGGTTATGATCCTTTTTGAGCACCAGTTTACTTTCCTGTAATGATGGGAATAATGCCTCCCATTGGTGGTTTGGAGATAATGGTCCTGAAATGTGCAGCAGAATATTTGGTCCATAGGTTTTCAGTAAGTGAAAGAGTTGTTTTAGAAAGATATCTTGAGATAGAGCTCATGACTAGATTTCAGGACAAACACTGGAGTTCTGTAGTTTAAACTTGAATTTCCTCAATTGAGTAGAGTAACCAAGAACAGGGATTGTAGAGACTACCAGATGTCAAGAAAGCAAGATGCTCAGCATACTAGGACTACTGGTAAATTAACTTTTTTCATAACTGTGACTAAATGCTTACAGAGCTTTCGGCATATTGAAATAAGAGGTAAGTGTGATCATTAGAAAAGAGTTGTGATTATTAAAAACTTACAGAATTCCTCGGTGGTTCCAGCCCAAGGACTGTATAAGCCCCTCTAGTTCCATTTCTTCTGATAACCTTGTAGCAGAGAGGCTGTGCTGATGCCGACCCACGGCTCACTGGCTGCCTGCTGCGCCAGCCTCCAGAGTCTCTAGGACCTACCCTGGGCATGTGCTCTTCAGTGTGGGAACCACTCGCCCTGTGAGGTTATTGGACACCTGACATGTAGGCAGTTGAAGTTGCTTGCAAGTTTAAAATGCTCTCCAAAGACTTATTGTGGGAAAAAAAAAACCAGAATATCTCATTAATAATTTTATATATGGAATATATCTAAAAATGATAATTTTTTGGATCCCTTCAGTTAAAATACATTTCAAAAATTAATTTTGTCTGTTTTTACTTTTCTAATATGCAATGAGAAAATTTTAAATTACACATGTGGCTGGCATTTTATTTCTGTTGGGTAGCACTGGTCTAGTCTGCACTGGTACTTGTATAGGAGTTTCCTGGAGAGGCTTTTATCATCAAGTTCCCTTGTCCCCAAAGAGAAACATAGCCAAATCTTGTGCTGACTCAGGGGAGCTTCCTGACCTGAATTCTGTTGTCCATTCTCAGCTAGTTCAGTTCAGTTCAGTCACTCAGTGGTGTCCGATTCTTTGTGACCCCATGAATCGCAGAATTTTATATATGGAATATATCTAAAAATGATAATTTTTTGGATCCCTTCAGTTAAAATACATTTCAAAAATTAATTTTGTCTGTTTTTACTTTTCTAATATGCAATGAGAAAATTTTAAATTACACATGTGGCTGGCATTTTATTTCTGTTGGGTAGCACTGGTCTAGTCTGCACTGGCACTTGTATAGGAGTTTCCTGGAGAGGCTTTTATCATCAAGTTCCCTTGTCCCCAAAGAGAAACATAGCCAAATCTTGTGCTGACTCAGGGGAGCTTCCTGACCTGAATTCTGTTGTCCATTCTCAGCTAGTTCAGTTCAGTTCAGTCACTCAGTGGTGTCCGATTCTTTGTGACCCCATGAATCGCAGTACACCAAGCCTCCCTGTCCATCACCAACTCCCGGAGTTCACTCAGACTCACATCCATCGAGTCAGTGATGCCATCCAGCCATCTCATCCTCTGTTGTCCCCTTCTCCTCCTGCCCCCAATCCCTCCCAGCATCAGAATCTTTTCCAATGAGTCAATTCTTCACATGAGGTGGCCAAAGTACTGGAGTTTCAGCTTTAGCATCATTCCCTCCAAAGAAATCCCAGGGTTGATCTCCTTCTGAATGGCCTGGTTGGATCTCCTTGCAGTCCAAGGGACTCTCGAGTCTTCTCCAACACCACTGTTCAAAAGCATCAGTTCTTCAGTGCTCAGCCTTCTGCACAGCCCAACTCTCATATCCATTCATGACTACTGGAAAAACCACAGCCTTGACTAGACGGGCCTTTGTTGGCAAAGTAATGTCTCTGCTTTTGAATATGCTGTTTAGATTGGTCATAACTTTTCTTCCAAAGAGTAAGCATCTTTTAATTTCATGGCTGCAGTCACCATC
>SJYC01113737.1:0-22042 GCA_006408675.1 Madoqua kirkii
GCACTCATATGTGTGTGTTTAGTCCTGTGCAATTTAATCACCTGTGTAGAGTTCCAGTGATCACTGTCACGGTCAAAATACATAATTCCATCCCAAGGATCATGTGCAAGATATAGCCTATATGAACTGCACAGCCTCCATCTACCTCCACTGTAGTCATAGGGCACCTCTCTCCTCCCTAACTCCTTGAAATCTTTAATCTGTTATCTGTGTACGTTCGTCATTTCAAGGATGCCATACAAATGGAACTGTATTGTGCATAAGCTATTGAGATTAGCCTTTTTGCTTCACTAAATTCCCTTGAGGTCTCCTGAAATTGCATTATTGTGTTTTTCCCCTATTGTTGCTGAGTAGTACTCTGTTTCTTCTTACCTTTTTAATGGGGCTCCTACAAAGTTTAAAATTGCATATATAATGTATATGTATGACTGAGTCCACTTTGATGTTCACCTGAAACTATCACAGTATTGTTAATCAGTTATACCCCAATACAAAACGAAAAGTTTAAAAAGGTAAAATCAAATTTAAAAAATTATATACGCAACTTACAGTTGTAGCTTTTGTTGTATTTCTGTTGGACACTATTGGTTTAAATGTGTAACCAAGCAGCATATTTCTATTTCATTTGCATTGAATTTCTGGCATCCTGTGTCCAATGATGGGCCTTCCCTGGTGGCTCAATGGTAAAGAATCTGCCTGCCAATGTAGGAGTCAGGTTCAGTCCCTGAGTTTGGAGGATCCCTTTGAGAAGGAAATGGCAACTCACTGCAGTATTCTTGCCTGGGAAATCCCATAGGCAGAAGTGCCTGGGGGTGGCGAGCTACAGTCCATGGGGTCATAGAGTCAGACAGGATTTACTGACTAAACCACAGCATGTTAAAAGCTGCATTTTGTTCTGTTAACTGTAATATCAGGTTATTTGGAAATGAATGGTGGAGTAGTACCTTTAAAAGTCATGTCAGGAGAGTGAAATCGTCTCATTGTCTCTCACACTCCCCTCCTCACACGTTTTTCTTTTTTTTGGTGAGTTTTCAGGAAGAAAACCTGTGTATTTGTATACTCAAAAGAAACTTTTCATGAGGTTAGGCAGCAAGGGGAGAGTTTCTTGCAGCTGCTGCCAGTGGTATCAGTACACTCATTTGAGACTAATTAAATGGCTCATATTTATCTGATATTTTCCCTCTCGGGAGACTCAGAAGCCTTTTTTTTTTTTTTTTTTTTTAACTTAAGCTTCAAAAAGAAACCAGCTCAGTTAGCTTATGATGCAAAGAAGAAGCAGGACACAGGGACACTTCAGAGCAGATTAGAACTGAGGTAAGGGATAATACCATTTTCAATTAAAATTGCCTGGGGAAATAAGGTAGGCAGAGAATAATTACCTGGGTTGGCACATATCCAGCTTTCTAAAACAAAGACCGTGCTTAAATATTCTCAGGGATCACTGACAACCGCAGCAGCCAAAGACCTTAAGAATTATGTCTGATCTTGGAACTATTTGAGTGGCTGCAGGAAGCTGCAGTACATAGGAATTTTAAGTCAATTTCATGAGAAATTCTAAGAAATAAAACTTGGGAAAAGCCAAGACCCCACAAATAAGCAACTACATAAAGCAGCAGACTAAAGGGAGGATTCTTGGGCAAAATATATTTATATTTCTGTAATTTCTGCTCTGTGCCCTCTAAGGCTTTGGAACTGAGATGGAACCATGGGGAAACATAAAGAGAATGGATTAAAGGACATTCTAATCACTCACCTCCTCATACAGAGGGAATGGGGTGGTCACAGTCCTTGATCAGGTGCATTACAGGTACCAGGAATGATCACCAAGTAAATGCAGCCTGACATGGGCTCATCCAACCTAGCTGTGGAAATGAATTGTTGCTGGAAAATATTCTTTTTTTAAACTTATTATTTATTTTTTATATATGAATTTTCCTGTTTATTTTTTTATTTTTAAAATATAAATTTATTTATTTAATTGGAGGTTAATTACTTTACAATATTATATTGGTTTTGTCATACTTAACATGAATCCACCACAGGTGTACACGTGTTCCCCATCCTGAACCCCGCTCCCTCTTCCCTCCCCATACCATCCCTCTGGGTTGTCCCAGTGCACCAGCCCCAAGCATCCAGTATCATGCATCGATCCTGGACTGGCCATTCATTTCTTATATGATATTATACATGTTTCAATGCCATTCTCCCAAATCATCCCACCCTTTCCCTCTCCCACAGAGTCCAAAAGCCTGTTCTATACATCTGTGTCTCTTTTAAATTGAAGTATATTTGATTTACAATGTTGTGTTTCTGCTATACAGAGAAGTGATTCAGTTACAGATTATTTTTCATTTTCTTTTCTATTATGATTTATTGTAGGATAATGAATATAGTTTCCTGTGCTATACAGAAGGATCTTACTATTCATTCATTCTATATATAATAGGTCACATCTGTTAATCCCAAACTTCCAATCCACCCCTTCCCTCATCCCCCATTTACCTAGGAAAGCAAGTGTTCCTTTAATACAGATATCAGGATGTAGTACTGTGGCCTCCATCCCTACACTACCTCCACCTCCACCTCTGCTTCCAGGGACCTATTGATACAGCTACTGAGCCCATACTTCTTGATTTCCGTTTTGTGTGTGTGTGTGAGTCACTCAGTCATGTCTGACTCTTTAAGACTCTGTGGACTGTAGCCCATCAGGCTCCTCTATCAATGGAATTCTCCAGGGAAGAATACTGGAGTGGGTTGCCATTCCCATCTCTAGGGAATCTTTTCACCCCAGGGATCAAACCCAGGTCTCCTGAATTGCAGGCAGACTCTTTACTGTCTGGGCCACCAGGGAGCCCCTGCTGTGACAGGATGGAACTGATGGGAAAGGTCTGAGGTTATGCAACTACAGCTTTTTCTTTTCTCATGACCTAAAGAAAGACTCACTTTCTTCTCTCTAGTAGGAGAGTCAGTGGTTTTTCCTCTTTGCTTCTAGTGTTAGGTTTTGCTTTGTTGCCATCTTTTCGTAATCTTTTGGTTTCAAAATGTAAGATAATTTTGGAAGGAGTAGCAAAAGAGAAGTAATCAATTACAGCTTTCATCTCTCCTCTTCCAAATAAAGATATAGGGGCTTAAGGAATGCTTGGATTATGTTCTTTTTTTAAGGCGACTTCATAAGCTTGTTGGGAAAATTAATGGTTTTAAGACCAAGGATCCAGAGTGTGAATGTGCATGCCTTTGTCTCTCTCTCCATGACTCTGGATCAGTAATGTAACTACTCCGTGTCTCTGTCTCCTCGTCTGTAAAAAGTTTCCATTATATAGAATTTGGTGAGATTTAATGAGCTAATATATACAAAACACTGAGAACAGCATCTGGATTTAGTAATTTCTCATGTTTTGCTGTTTGGTTGCTAAGTCTTGTCCAACTGTTTGCAGCCGAATGGACTGGAGCGGGACAGGTTCCTCTGTCCCCTACTACGTCCCAGAGTATGCTCACTTTAGTGTCCATTAAGCTGGTGATGCTATCTAACTATTTAATCCTCTACTGCCCCCTTCTCCTTTTGCCTTCAGCCTTCAGGATCTCTTCCAATGAATCAGCTCTTTGTGTAGGTGGCCACAGTATTGGGGTTTCAGCTTCAGCATCAGTCCTTCAATGAATATTCAGTGTTGATCTCCTTTAGAATTGACTGGCTTGATCTCCTTGCAGTCCAAGGGACTTTCAAGAGTCTTCTCCAGCACCACAGTTCAAAAGCGTCAGTTCCTCAGCACTCAGCCTTCCTTATGGTCCAGCTCTCACATCTGTACATGATTACTGGGAAAAAAAACGTAGCTTGACTATACAGATTTTTGTTGCCAAAATGATGTCTCTGCTTTTTAACACTCTGTCCAGGTTTGCCATAGCGTTCCTTCCAAGGAGCGAGCATTTTTTAAATATTTTATGGCTGCAGCACTGTCCGCAGTGATTTTGGAGTCCAACAAAGTAAAGTCTGTCACTGCTTCTACTTTTTCCTCATCTGTTTGCCATGAAGTGACTGGACTTGATCTTAGTGTTTTGAATGCTGAATTTAAAGCCAGCTTTTACACTCTCCTCTTTTACCCTCATCCAGAGGCTCTTTAGTTCCTATTGACTTCCTGCCATTCAGTTCAGTTCAGTTGCTCAGTCATGTCTGACTCTTTGTGACCCCATGAACTGCAGCACACCAGGCCTCCCTGTCCATCACTAACTCTCAGAGTTCACTCAAACTCATGTCCATCGAGTTGGTGATGCCATCCAGCCATCTCATCCTCTGTCATCCCTTTCTCTTCTCTGCCAGTCCCTCCCAGCATGAGTCTTTTCCAGTGAGTCAACTCTGCACATGAAGTGGCCAAAGTACTGGAGTTTCAGCTTTAGCATCAGTCTTTCCAAAGAACACCCAGGACTGATCTCCTTTAGAATGGTCTGGTTGGATCTCCTTACAGTCCATGGGACTCTCAAGAGTCTTCCCCAACACCACAGTTCTGCCATTAGAGTGGTATTGTCTGCATATCTAAGTTTGTTGATATTTCTCCTGGCAATCTTGATTCTAGCTTGTGACTCATCCAGCCTGGCATTTGCATGATGTACTCTGTCTGCATAGACATTAAATAATCAGTGTGACAATATATAGCCTTGTCGTGCTAATTAGTTGGTTATTATTAATGTTTTGCTTCTTCTGGAGCTGTCAAGTGGTTTTGCTTTCTAACCAAACATGTTTTTGAAGGAAGATAACCTAAAGGTTTGGAGAAGGCAATGGCACCCCACTCCAGTACTCTTGCCTGGAAAATCTCATGGACAGAGGAGCCTGGTGGGTTGCAGTCCATGGGGTCGCTAAGAGTTGGACACGACTGAGCGACTTCACTTTCACTTTTCACTTTTATGCATTGGAGAAGGCAATGGCACCCCACTCCAGTGTTCTTGCCTGGAGAATCCCAGGGACGGGGGAGCCTGGCGGGCTGCCGTCTCTGGGGTCTCACAGAGTCAGACACGACTGAAGCGACTTAGCAGCAGCAGCAGCAGCAGCAGAAACCTAAAGATTGTCATTTTTTTCCAGTTAAAAAAATCTTAATGAATATGCCATCTGCTAGTGATTATATTAAGCATGCTTTTTAATTTTCTTTATCTTTTTCCTTTTACTATTAGTATGGTTATGTATATGTTGTCTCTATGTAACTTCTAAACAGTGAAATATGTTGTGTGAAAAGCAGTTAAGTTGGTTGAGACTGTGTAGAAAATATACAATTTAATTAAAAAATTTTTAGCCCATGGTGTTATTTGGGCACTTAAAATTTATTTTTGGCCCTTCTAGGTACTAGTTATGTGTTTGTTTTCTTCTCTCTTTCATTTTTTTTTATCTTCTTCTGTCCCTTGTGTTCCTCCTTCAGAATATCAGTTGTCTACACATACGATTTCACAAGGTTCGGTTTAAACTCAAGGAGAGAAATGTCTCATACACGTCTGGAAGCTGGCAGAGAACATGCATTCCTATGGTTGGAGTATTAGCTGCTCTAGTGATGAGTGGGAGGCCTGTCCCAAGTGGGCTCTCTCGTTTTAACTTCAGGGCATCCTCTCTGCTGGCTGGTTAGCTCTTCTTGTGACATGATGTCGGCTTCTAACCTGAGGAAAAAAACGCATGCCGATGACAAGTGCATGCAGTAGGCAGGTATTAGGTGCAGCAGGCAGAACTCTCAGATGGCCCCAGGACCCCCACCCTGGAAACTGACCTTGATGTCATTTCTGAAATGTGGTTATATCGGGTGGCATGGTTGACTTTCAGAATGAGGTTTTCTTTGGTGAGTGTGTCCTAGTCAGCTGAGAATCTAGAAGGGACTCAAGATAGTTTCAAGGAGAGAGAGGAATTCCACATGAGGGACTCTCCATTGCTGAACTGGACAATGGTGGGGCCACGTGGCCAGGAGTGTGAGTGGCATCTGGGAGCTGGCCGTGGCCCCTGCTGACAGCCGGCAGGAAGGGCCCTGTCTTGTGACTGTAAGGACATGAGATTGGCCAGCAATCTGGAAGTCATTCATTCCTCAAGCTCCAGAAAGGAAGGAAGGCAGCCTAGCAGAGACCTTGACTTTAGCCTTGTAAGGTGTTCAACAGAGAACCCTAAAGCTGGACCCAGACTTCTGCCTACAGGACCACAAGCTACTAAATTGTTGTTTTAAGCCCTGAAGTTTGTAACAGTTTTGTGACATAGTCACAGAAAACCAACACACAAGAGAAACCAGGCAAAAGAAGGTAGGTTGTAATTGCAAAGCCATTGCCATTATTTAGAGAAAAATATAACACTTTTAAAATAACCCATAATAAATTCCTGTGAAGAACCCCCAGTTAAACATTTTAGAGCCAGTGAGCCACAATAAATGCCAGATCCAGGAGTTGTAACTCTTCTGGGTTTCTCAAGGTGGTCCTTTTAGACTTTGGGAAGGGCAGAGGAATGATGAAGCTGCACCCTTGCTAGACGTTTCTTGCGTCATGGTGACAGAGAATGTGCCATCAAGGACGGTGGACGCTTCCCCGCCTTCCCTGTCTTCTGCGGTGCTGACTGAGCTTTCACTTGGTTGTGGAGGGGTCACTAACCCAGGGGCGAGAGGGGAGCTGGGGCACATGGGTGAGGGCCACCTGCTGGGGGTGATCCAGAGGGAGGTGCTGGGGGGCCGGGCGGACACAGGTCTTCTCAGGAGGGCCAGCCACCTCTCGGTTCTGGCTGGAGACCAGCATCCTTGGTCTACATTGCTCAGCCTTCCAGATGTCCAAGTGCAGCTGGGATTCCAAAGATTTCTGGGAAAATCTAACACGTAACTGTTAGCCGTCAGCTCAATGTTAAAGGGTCACTGTGCCAGATGAAGCCCGCGGCAGCCCCTCCTCCAGCGTAGCCCCGAGGAGCCAGTGTGCGCGCAGCCTGGAGCGTGAGTGCCGGGGGACAGTGGTTTCGCTCGCTTGGTCGCTGTCGTGTCCTGGTGTCAAGCTGCAGGGTGCACGGGACATGCTCATGGAGTGGCTCGGAGGAGACAGCAGCGTGCTTGTACTCTCTGTCGAACTATCCAGTGTGATCTTACTTTGGTGAAACAAGTTTTAAAGATCTGATTGCTTTTTTTTTTTTTAATTGAAGTGTAGTTGACTTACAACGTACTGTTAGTTTCAGGTGTAAGCAAAGTGATGGACACACCCACACAGACACACACACAGATGAGCTATATGTCCTTTTCAGATTACTTTATGTGGTTGTGGCAACAGTGTCCTTTGGGCCCAGCCGATCCCTCTCTTACCTGCAGCTCCACTGAGGCCTCTTCTGGAAGTCACTGACAGTGAGAGGCGTCAGAGGAGGAACTGTGCACTCTGCTCCGTGTGGCTGGCCCCGTCCCGGGTGCCTGCCTTGGCTGTATCCCTTCACCGTCACCATGACTTCTGAGATAGGTGCTAGCAGTACCCCCCTCTTACAGATACAGAGTGGGCTCAGAGAGGTGCAGCCGGTTGCTCACAGACCACGCGGCTTGTAGACGGTTGTCCTCGGTTTCCTCTGATGGCCTTCTCCTCGCTTGCTGCTCGGGGTGTGCTGTGGAGCCGGCGGCATCAGCACCTCCTGGGAGCTTGGTGGAGATGCGGAGTCTATGGTCTCCATGAGAATCCTGTCTCAAACAGAATCTGCTTTTCTACCCAAGGTCTCCATGAGAATCCTGTCTCAAACAGAATCTGCTTTTCTACCCAATAACTTTGGCAATTTGTATGTATGGTAAAGGGGTGTGCTGTGGAGCCGGCGGCATCAGCACCTCCTGGGAGCTTGGTGGAGATGCGGAGTCTATGGTCTCCATGAGAATCCTGTCTCAAACAGAATCTGCTTTTCTACCCAAGGTCTCCATGAGAATCCTGTCTCAAACAGAATCTGCTTTTCTACCCAATAACTTTGGCAATTTGTATGTATGGTAAAGTTTCAGGGCTCTAAAATTAGGTTATTCCTGAGCCACTTCTGTGGATTTGGTAAAATCTCTCTTTCATTTGAACTTATTACTCATCTTTTCCACTTCAGCATTTTCACTTAAAAAGAAAAAATAACTGATAAATAACTAGTAACATGATAACATGACTATAGTAAATAGCTATTAGTGTATTTGTTGTGATAGAATTAAGTTCAGTAGAGACTGACATAATTTTTCATATTTAGAGGTTGCATTAATGTGTAGGCACTGTACATTCTCTCTCCATGTGTAGTGGTAAAATACCTATATTTTACATGTAAGCTGTACCTTGAATAAAAACTGTAATAAATTATAAACTATCTCTGTGGGCCATGAGTGGGAGTGTGTTCCAGCTGTGGTGCCTTATAAATGCGGTCACCAAGTCTTCCCCTCCTGTGTCCACGCCCTTGAAGCGTCTAGCTCCCATCAGGTGGTGGGGCTGCCTCTCCATCTTTGAAGTCTGGGTCTGACCATGTGGTTTGCTTTGCCTACTGCTACATGTGACGCAGCAGAGGCTCATGCAGGGGGACCCACACTCTTGCTGTCTTCACCAACTTGGGATCTTGGTGTGAACCAAAGTAAATGTTTACTGATTAAGCCGCAGAGGTTTGAGGTGGTTGGGTACACTGTGCAAACTCACTGACATGGCAGTGCTCTAACATTCTGTTTGTAACACAGCACTTTCCCATGTCGAATAGCAGACTGGAGTGAGAGAATCTGTTTTGATTCAGTCTTGCCCACTTACTCTTCACTTGAAAACAAAATTTCAATATTGAATATATCGGGGAGAGCACTGAATGCTAGTCTTTTTGTGTTCAATACATAGATTCATAAAAAGAGGCCTCTCAATGTGAGTCTCCTATATTTGTAGGTTTTCTTTTTCTCCTCCACTGAGCAATAAAAATATCACACTTGGCTAAGCTCCCCACTGCTTTGAAATAAGACTGTATCTCAAGCACTGTGGTATCTGCCATTAGTGGTACTTTGCAGGCATATATTCTTCTTTGGCAAAAGAAAAATATAATTGTATTTCCCATCACAGTAAATCCCATGGAGAATTATAATAGTCTCTTAAAAATATAAATATTCACCAGTTACTGTTCCCTTGGAAAGTGTCAGTATTTTGTTATTTTTGAAAGAAGCCAACTTCTATTCACTGGCAACCTTACTGAAAGTTAACCATTTTATAAAATTCAATGAAATGTCATTTATAAAGCGTAAAATTCACCAACTCAAAATGCATGATTCAGTGGGTTTTAGTATATACACAAAGTTTTGGAACCATTTTTACAGTCTAATCTCAGAACATTTTCATCACCCCAAAGAGAAATCCCACCCCCTTGAGCGAGTGGTCCCCACCTTCCCTGCCCTTCCAGTCCTATGTAACCACTCACCTGCTCTCTGCATCTGTTCAGTTCAGTTCAGTTCAGTCGCTCAGTTGTGTCTGACTCTGCGACCCGTGGACTGCAGCACACCAGGCTTCCCTGTCCACCACCAACTCCTGGAGCTTACTAAAACTTATTTCCATCCAGTCAGTGATGCCATCCAACCATCTCATCCTCTGGCGTCTCCTTCTCCTTCTGCCTTCAATCTTTCCCAGCATTAGGGTCTTTTCCAATGAATCAGTTCTTCGCATCAGGTGGCCAAAGTATTGGAGTTTCAATGTCAGCATGAGTCCTTTCAATGAATATTCAGGACTGATTTCCTTTAGGATGGACTGGTTGGATTCCCTTGCAGTCCTAGGGACTCTCAAGAGTCTTCTCCAACACCACAGTTCAAAAGCATCAATTCTCCAGCACTCAGCTTTCTTTTATAGGCTAACTCTCACAGCCATATGTGACTACTGGAAAAACCATAGCATGGACCTTTGTTGGCAAAGTAATGTCTTTGCTTTTTAATATGCTATCTAGATTTGTCATAACTTTTCTTCCAAGAAGAAAGCACCCGTATCTGTGGATTTGCCTGTTCTGGACATTTCATATACATGCAGTCATACAATATGTGGCCTTTGTGACTGGCTCTGCCATTTCGTATAATATTTTTTTAAGGGGCATTCATGTTGTCACATGTATTTGTGATATATTCTTTTGATTGCTGGATCAAATTTATTGTGTAGATATACCACATTTAAAAAATCCATTTCTAAGTTCATGGATTTTGAGATTATTTCAGCCTGTTGGCTATCTTGAATAATGTTACCATGTAAAAATACATCAAATTTTTTTGTATGGACATACATTTTCATTTCTCTTCAAAATTACTGGCCATATGGGGGAAGATCTCTGGAGAAGGGAATGGCTACTCACTCCATTATTTTTGCCAGGAGAATCCCATAGACAGCGGAGCCTGATGGGCTACAGTCCATGGGACCCCAAACAGTCAGTCATGACTGAGTGACTAACACACACACACACACACACACACACACACACAGAGTCATTCTGTGTTTAGCAATTTGAGGAGTGCCAGACTGTTTTCCAAAGTGACTGCAGTATTTTATATCCCAGAAGCAATGTAGGAGGGTTCTGATTTCTCCAAATTCTCATCAACACTTTTCTTAAACTGTTTTCTGATTAAAGTTATCCCAGTAGGTGTGAATTGGAGAAGGCAATGGCAACCCACTCCAGTACTCTTGCCTGGAAAATCCCACGGACAGAGGAGCCTGGTGGGCTGCAGTCCATGGGGTCGCAAAGAGTCAGACATGGCCGAGCAATTTCATTTTCACTTTTCACTTTCATGCATTGGAGAAGGAAATGGGAACCCACTCCAGTGTTCTTGCCTTGAGAATCCCAGGAACGGGGGAGCCTGGTGGGCTGCCATCTCTGGGGTCGTACAGAGTTGGACACGACTGAAGTGACTTAGCAGCAGCAGCAGCAATAGTTGTGAATAAGTATCTCATTGTGGTTTTGACTTAATCTTATATGATGCTTGAGCATTTCTTTATGTATTTGTGTATCTTTTATGTATTTGTATATCTTTTTTGGAGAAATGTTTGTTTAAATTATTTACTCATTTTTAAATTGGGTTATGTTTTATCACTAAATTATAATAGTTCTTAAAATATTCTGGATATAAGTCTCCTGTTAGATATGCAATTTGCAAATATCTTTTTCCATTTTGTGGGTTGTCTTCACCTTCTTGATGATGACCTGTGAAGCACAGAACTTTTTAATTTGATGATGTCCAACTTACCTGTTTTTTTTTCTTTATTGTTTGTACCTTTAGTATTGTTTCTATGAAACCATTGCCTAAATCCATGATCACACAGACTTGTTTCTATGTTATATTTACTCCTAAGAGTTTTATAGTTTTAGCTCTTGTTTACATTCATGATCCAGTTTGCACTATTCTTTGTGTGTGTATGGTGTGAGGTAGGAGCCACCTTCATCACTTTGCATGTGGATTTCTAGTTGTCCCAGCACTATTTGTTGAATAGTGCTTTTCAGCAAATATATTTTGTTATTATCTTTTTTACATTAAAAAAAATTTTTGTTATTATCTTTTCCTCTTCAGTGGGCTTACATTCTTTGAAGAACAGCTTTTGTTTATACCAGCATTAATAGGATCTGGGATTTGGGGACTTTTTATAACTATTTATTAGGTTTTCTACTATGTTATAGAAAACTGTCCTTCTTTTGAAAGACCAAATGCACATGCAGAGACACATAAACACAGAGATCTGTAGAGGCTGATACACAGACACACGTGCTTACTCATCCATCCAGTCTCTTCTTTACCAAAGACCCCATTTACATCCTTCAGCACCTAGAGTAATAATATTTGGATGAAAAATTTGGTAGCTTAAGGCCTTGATTCACATATGAGTATAGCACCAAGTCAGTTACAGAGGTTTGTCCATCATTCCCAGTAGCTAAACAGTTCATGACAAACTGTTTATACTGCTTCACCTCTATATAGTTAAGACATTGGAAAACATTGGGTTTCCCAAATATTTTAATATCCTAGCTATGGGCAGAAGTAGAAAGGCTTATGGAATAATGCATCAGTTTTATACTGGGTAGTTACTTAAGGAATTAGAAAAGGAAGGCAAAATGTGTCCAGACTTGGGCATCAAGTGGTCTCTCAAAATGAAGAGCGTAGCATGGCACAGTTATTAATCAGTGAGCTTTTTTGGAACTGAGCTTGCTTCACAGTCCCAGGAGGTACACAGTTTTAACTTCCCAGCCCTGGGCGGACCATTCAGTTATTCATCTGTTTACTGACAATGTGGGAAGTACCTAGTGCATGATAGGCTCTGCCTTGGTTCTGGGTGTATACATCTTGGTTCTAATCTTTTCCTTCTTTAAATGATATAGTTTTCATTTGTGGCTGTATTGGGTTGGCCAAAAATTTTGATTGAGTTTTTCCATTTGATACTACAGAAAAGCCTGAATGAATGTTTTGATGAACCTTTCTACCTGGGAGCTTACAGTAGACATCTCCATAAACAGATAATGGTCTTTGCAAAATCCCAGTTCAGATTTTAAAGATATCATTTTCCATGTCTGGATTGCCAATTTTTCTGCCTCTACTTTCTTTCCAGATGGAAATGGACTTCACCCTATTTCTGTGTACTTTTAACACCACCAGACCTGTGTCACTCCCCCACCCCACACAACATCTTGGAAAGATCTTGAAGTCTAAATTCAATGTCAAGTCCAAAATCTACATAACAACTTCTTAATGAAGATGATACAAAAATACATATACAAAAATATTGACTGTTTGTACACAGATGCAATTTCATTGTAAATCTTTCCTGTTCAGCACTGCTCTTTGAAAAGTTTCTTAAAGTTACTATCAGTTTTACTATCAATCAGGAAAAGATCATTGTAGCTACTTCTAGAACATTTTGAATATCCTTGTTCAACTGCTGCTTAATTATTTGGTAGGTCAAGAGGTTGAATTGGAGATCGGCGGCTTAATAGAGTATATAAACCCTGTAGGCTGAGTGTAGTAGTAACATTTTGATTCGATGATTATGTGTTTTCGTCATCTGTTTAGAAACTGTCACTAATTTACTAATGTCTCTTTCTGATGTGTTTTAAAGAATACTGGGGTTTTTATTTTGAAGCTCAGAGATTTCCATGAGAATTCTAAAAGTCCTTTACATTCATTTTTCTCTGTTCTGTGTCCTTCCTTCACAGAGGACAGCGCTGTAATTGGACTAAGCAGAAATCACCTTTAGCCAGACCCAAGCCATCTGGTATGTACTCTGCACACGGTGGGTAAGAGCTGATAGTTTTGTGGAGTTCTAGAGCTTTCAGTCTGTAAAATTAATCCCTTCAGTCACGCTGCTGTCCCATCTGAAATGACTCTCAAAACTGGTTCACAGATGTTTTCTTTGATGTTGTAGAGCACTCATCACCTGGCATTTTCTAGATTCAAGCTTATTCATTCTACCAGCTTTGGATGCTTCCTTTTCTGCTAGATTTCCTACTGTCTGCACTGACTATTGTGTACATTTAGTAGTCACTAAGTTGTGTCTGACTTTTGTGACTCCATAGACTGTAGCCTACGAGGCTCCTCTGTCCATGAGATTTCCCAGGCAAGAATAGTGGAGTGGGTTGCCATTTCCTTCAGATATTATTATTAAAGTTACTGTTTTATGTAGTTCTTTCTGAGGAGAAATGTATGTGACTTGTTTTTAGTCTTACACACATTTTGTTTAAAAAGATTCTCACAGATGCGAAGTCACTGTCAGCCTGAATCCACCCTCTGTTTTATGGGAGCTACCTAAAAAGATGATGTGATTAACTCCTTCCAGTTTTTCTCTGAAGTTCCATTTTACAAATCTTTAACAAAATGCTAAAATGGAAATCAGAAATATATATGCACAGTTCTTTTTATTTATAAGTGATGAATTGCCCATCCTTTATTCAAGAGCCAGAGTCCTAATGAATGCCTTTTACAACTCCTTTGGCCAATTGCTATTTTCTTCTTGGTGTTGTAAATAAAAAATTTGGACTATATGTCATTTCTTACTTTAAGGGACAAGAAGTAATTTTATAGTGATCACATGAAAAAAATAACCTGCAGATTTATATTTAGAATAAATATAAATTCTTAAATATATAAATATATTCTTTAGCAGGTAAAGAATCTGCCTGCAATGTAGGATACCTGGGTTCTATCCCTGGGTTGGGAAGATCTCCTGGAGAGGGGAACAGCTATCCGCTCCAGTGTTCTGGCCTGGAGAATTCCTTGGACTGTATAGTGCATGGGGTTGCAAAGAGTCAGACACGACTGAGCGGCTTTCACTTTCACTGATATCACATGTTCTTTGGGCTTCCGTTGTGGCTCAGCTGGTAAAGAATCTGCCTGCACTGGGGGAGACCTCAGTTCGATTCCTGGGTTGGGAAGATCCACTGGAGAAAGGATAGGCTACCCAGTCCAGTACTCTTGGGCTTCCCTTGTGGTTCAGTTGGTAAAGAATCCACCTACAATGTGGGAGATTTGGGTTTGATCCCTGGGTTGGGAAGATCCCCTGGAGAAGGGAAAGGCTACTCACTCCAACATTCTGGCCTAGAGAATCCCATGGACTACAGTGGATTCCAGGCTGTATGGACAGAGAAGCCTGGTGGGCTACAGTCCATGGGGTGGCAAAGAGTCAGACACAACTGAGCGACTTTCACATCACATCATGTCTATAAGTCCAGGTCCCAAGCATTTAACATCAGTGTTATTTTCTTCTCTGTTTCATGCCATGTCAGACATTCCATTATCTCCTGGCAGGGCCCATGGCTGATTTTCTTCCAGCCTTTCTGTGAGAGGAGGGAGGACTCATACTACCTGACAAGTTCTCCGTACTACCAGATCAGTACTTAACGATGACAGAAGAAGATCAAGAAAGTAGATTTATTATTGAATGTTCCTACTTATTTTTAGTCAAGTGCAGTATATTTTACTGTTCCCCATGGATGATTCATAAATCATGTCTCAGCAGGCACACTCAAGTTGGGAATCTAAATAATTCACTGGAGACTTTAAATCAGTGTGGACAGGATATCTACTTTTTGGTTTCTTTTTAATGTTGTTTTTCTTTTTTTTTTTTTACTATCTAGTTTCTCAGTACAATCATTGTATTATCCTTAAAAAATAAGTGTTGTTCATCATCTGTTTTACATGGTTCCTATGAAGAATTAGGTATTTTGTGAAAAGAAAGACCTGATTTAAGAATAAAGAAGAATAACCTAGAGCTTAGAAGTTGTTTGTTCTATATTTTATGATTTCTTATATATTAAGTGGTATAAATGCCACCCTTTTGGTTTTACAAAGACTTTAGATGGCATTGAGGCTTCCTTTGTGGCTCAGGTAGTAAAGAAGCTGCCTGCAATGCAGGAGACCTGAGTTCAGTCCCTGGGTTGGGAAGATCCCCTGAAGAAGGGTATGGCAACTCACTCCAGCATTCTTGCCTGGAGAATCTCACAGACAGAGAAATCTGGCAGGCTACAGTTCATGGGGGTCACAAAGAGTCGGACAGGACTGAGTGGCTGACATGTCAGACGGCGTCGGCCCCGGGGCAGCTGACGTATACCGTGGGCTCCTCTTGCACCCCCACACCCGAGAGGACCTGATTGAACCTGGCTCTCACTTGTCACCAGGGTTTTGATTGTCATCTCTGTGTTAGGCTTGCCTTTTCCCAGGGAGAAAATTCTTGTGTGTTTCCTGACATCCTCTCCTAAAAGTAAAAGCATTTTACTCTAGCAACATTTAATTGTTGGCTCTCTTTAATAATAAATTTTTATCCTGAAGTGAAATCTGATACTTTTATAATGTCTTCCCATATTTAAAATTGGAAATATCTGGACCCTGGCATCTGAGCTATTTTTGTTTCATCTTGAACACTGGCGTAATTTTGTCATGATTCCAACAGTGGGATGTACATATGTTCTAAGTGGGTTACTTTTTTTTAGGACTATTACATCCACAGTAGGCATTCTGAATATATTTTAATTCCTGTAATGGCAAAAGGTATATTTTATATTTTTCTTATTTAAGTTACATTCAGCTTAGCTTTTCATCAGTGTTAAAATAGAAAGAATTTAAATAAACCAAATGAGATGAATTATCCTCACTCTTAAATTTCTAGCTTCAGAGTGAGTCTTCTTAATGAGGACTTTGTTAGTTTGGTCAAACCAAAAGCTGTGTTCAAGTTTCATGAAAGGAAACAACCCTTGATACCTACTAACCTGTTTTGTTTGCATTTCAAAGTTATATTATTTGCGAGGCAAAACCCCCCTAGTGTTGGGGGTTGCTGTCTTCCTTTCGCAGTGACTTGAAATTGTTTTTATTAACTATTGGTTATGTACAGAATTTATACTATCAGTGTCATATATAAAGCTCACCAAACTTTAAGCTGACTTTATTTTTACTTCTACTTTTGAGCTTTACACACTACCCTCACCTTGTTCACACCTGGAGAAAAATATGCTGTGCCAAGTTATTAACATCTTTTTTCTAGATCTAAGACCTTTATTCTAGGGCTGCTGCATTGCTCTATAGGAACAAAGAGACTTCTTGCTTGTTAAACAGTGGTGAGTGCAGCTATTTTAAATACTAAAGTGTTTCATAAACTTACCCGAGGTACAGAAACAAGAATCCGTTACAATTTTCTTGGAGCCTATTCACACATCAGAAAAGTCTTGGCTTGGGGCCCCTGAGCAGACCCGAGATGGGATTTCTGCAGGCCTGTTTTACTAGGGCAGCATTCCCGGAGGATGAGGGAGTGGGGAAGGGAAGGGAAGGGAGAAGGGATCCAGACCGGGGAAGGTGTGGGCAGTGTCTCTGCCTCAGCCCAATACCTGGAGGAGCTCTGGAGCTCAACTGCTCCAGGAATCTGCTCCTTCTGCTCTAGGCGAGGGAGCTGACCTTCCCATCTCTGCCTCAAACACTGACTGTGGGCTGGTGGGAGAGGGGCTGCAAACCAGGGAGCACTTGACTCTGTATCTGCAGGTGAAGCAGCTCTGGAAGTTGAAGATGCTTCTCTTAAGAAATGTGCAGTTGCCATTTTTAGAAGCAAAACATAAAAGCTGGGAGGTGGGCACACAGGACAGTTAAATGTACCAGTGGTATCTGGACAGACACTGGAGGATCTCCTTTACCTAGTCACATGCTGTCTCACATAGTTCCTCACTCATCTGGGCATATTCTTCATCCCTTAGGCCATTTCCTGGTGTCAGTTACATTCGTTTTCTTGCTTTGAGTTGGTCATGAGCTACTGCTTCAAACAGCAGAATCATAAAGTGACTGTAGTGTTGAGAGATACCTAGATAGTTTTCAGTCAATAGAGCTGCTGCCTGTATTAGAGTTAGGAGAAAATAAAAATCCATAATTTCAAAGCTTTCCTTAGATGGGTGTCTTCATGGATAACAATTTCAGTGCCCTGATAAAAGAGGGAGGGATATTCTGTGACTATATTGTTGGCATTTATTCTTGCTAGAAACATTTCCAAGCATACATGTTAACATGATGATTTCTCATTATCATCTATTTTAACCATCCTTTTAAATTTTATATTTTAGCTTTTGCCTTTAGAATTATTTTCTTAAACCTTTTATGAAAATATATGGTGTTTCTGAACTGAATTGAAATGATAGTGTTTCCTTTTAGTCAGTTCAGTTGCTTAGTTGTATCCGACTCTTTGTGACCCCATGGACTGCAGCACGCCAGGCTTCCCTGTCCATCACCAATTCCTGAAGCTTGCTCAAACTTATGTCCATCCAGTTGGTGATGCCACCCAACCATCTCATCGTCTATTATCCCCTTCTCCTCCTGCCTTCAATCTTTCCCAGCCTCAGGATCTTTTCCAATGAGTCAACTCTTTGCATCAGATGGTCAAAGTATTGGAGCGTCAGCTTCAGCATCAATCCCTCCAGTGAATATTCAGGACTGATTTCCTTTAGGATGGACTGGTTGGATCTCTTCGCTGTCCAAGGGACTTTCTAGAATCTTCTCTAACACCACAGTTCAAAAGCATCAATTCTTTGGCACTCAGCTTTCTTTATGGTCCAACTCTCACATCCATACATGACTACTAGAAAAACCATAGTTTGACTAGACTGACCTTTGTTGGCAAGTAATGTCTTTGCTTTTTAATATGCTGTCTAGTTTGGTTATAAATTTTCTTCCAAGGAGCAAGCGTCTTTTAATTTCATGGCTGCAGTCACTATCTGCAGTGATTTTGGAGCCCCCCTCCCCCGCCAAAACAAAGTCTTCCACTGTTTCCATTGTTTCCCCTCTATTTGCCATGAAGTGATGGCTGTTTCTTTCCTTGGGCACTTTCAACTCAGTATAGCACAAAAGTGTGGCCTAGTAGAAGCAGCATATGAACAGCAATGAATTCTCTTTAATCTCATTAAAAAAAAAAAAAAGGTCATGATAACAGACTGAATCGGAGGCTGGGAAGTCCAAGATCAGACTTGAAATTAGTTTAAATAATGTATTTAGCCTAGCGTATCCTAATTATTATCATTTCAACATTCAATACTATTAATTATATTTTGCCTTTTTATTTTTTATTGGGTGTAAATTTGGCACTTACCACAAATCTCAGTTCAAACTAGCCATATTTCAAGTGCTCAAAACCACTTTTGCCAATGGCACTGTATGGAACAGTGCAACTTTAGAGTGTTATAGAAAAGCTCTGATAAGAGGCTTCTTTCCTTTGAGACAAGATTTTTATCAGCAGTCTGAATCTTCCAGCTTGGTAACCCCATTCAGTAAAGCAATGAGGTGGTACTGTTGTCCAAAGAAAGTGCGCTGATCTGTCTTTGATGAGCTATTGTTGCTTCCATTTGGTACTTAATGCCCTGGAAGCATGATTATGATGAAAATGATTGGGTTTGACAGCTAAGATATCACAGATAACCTTCAGGAGTGCAGAGTTACTTTTTGAAAGACCCTGGATCTTGAATGAAGGGGAGACTGTGTAGAAATTTTAAAGAGGAGAGGAAGGCATCTTAGGAAATGGTAAAAATGATGTATATGTATATAATGTGTGTTGGCAGAGGAGGGTGTAGATAAGTTTGAGTACTGGCATGTAATCTGACAAGGCTGGAATACTAACTGCACAGTAAGAAAGGTAGTTAGTGTCTAGACTGATGCCAGTTTTGAATACCTGGATTGTGCCGTATATGAAGTGGGATATCATCATGGCCCGGTTTACACACTGGGCTCTGTTTTTGGAATCCCTCCAAAATGTAGTGACTTGAAACAGCAGAAGCCACCTCCTCACCTCACCTTCCCTGTGAGTCAGGCATTCTGGAAGGGCTTCATTGTGCCCTTCTCGCTTAGAGGACCTCTCAGGAAGCTGTATTCAGATGGTATCTGCAAGAGCAGGAGGCTGGAGCAGCTGGAGGCTGGAGCAGCTGGAGGCTGGCGGGTTTCCCTCCCACAGGCTCAGGATGTCTCCGTGGTCTCTCTTTATGGGTAACTGTGGGCTTCCTCATGGCCTGCTGGCTCTTCCCTAGGTCCTGTGATTATTCCCCCTGACAAGCGAGAGGCCCCTCTGCTTGGGAAGGCTCCTTGGAAATAATGCTGCATCACTTCCATCACGTGACTTTGTTACCGGGGAGTCACGAGCCAGTCTAGTTTCAAGGGGAGTAGACATCAATGCCCACTTCTCAGTGGGAGGGTGCTAAAGTCTCCTGGTGTGGAGAGCGTGCTGGAAGAACTGTCCCGGAACCCCTTCCCAGCACCACTGCTGTCTGCATCTTGCGCCCGGGCCGTGCCCTGGGAGTGCTGTAGCGTGAGCTCACGGCTCATTCCTGGGCCCGCTTCCACCAGGCTCGCTCTCTGCTTCCCTCACCTGGTGAGCTAGACTTTGCAGCCCTGGAGGACAGCAGAGGCCTTCAGTTCAGGCAGTGAGTGGCCTCCCCTGGCCTTCTGTCCCCTTCATTACCTTCACTTGCCTTTGCTGGTAGAGGCTCCCGCTAGGGTGGCCATGCCCCAGCCTCAGACATTCTCTCGCTTTCTTGTTTTGTGGAATAACTAAGGGGTAAGAGAAAGAGCAAACACAAAGGGAAAGAAGAATTTTCTAACCCTTTACTCTTAGCAGAAGTTCACCCCTCTACCACGTAGGGCTATCTTCTTTATACGAAAGAATTTTCACCCTTGGCTAATGGCAGGGATTTTCTCTCCCTTCTTCCTTTTCTAGGGTGGCTCTCCATTGCTCTGGTTTTGGTTTCCATGAGCTTCTGGGCTTGTTTTCCCAAGGTGATTAGAAGGAAGGAGGAAGGATATGAGACCAGCACCGTGACATGTATAAGAGAGCTTTCCTAACTGTTCCTAAGGCCAGCATTCTGCCACGTCCTGTTCTCCCTGGTTTTCATAGGAAGGTCTCCATTCTTTGCCAGAATCTCAAATTCATCTGAATACCAGCCTTGAAACTAGGTGTGTGATGAGCTTTCATGTACTTTCCTAGCCTTCCTTCCTCTTGCTAAGTCACAGCCTTTAACTAGAAAAGATTAAAATGCCAACAGCAGAGGAGTTTAGAGGTATTAAATTCTGCAACTTAATTACTGTGAAATACATTAAAAAGAAGACCTGATGGATAGAGAAATGGATAAAGATCTAGGTATTGAAAAAGGCTAGTTGGTAGGAATATGGTTGCTCACTGGAAAAAAAAAATCTTTCAACTTTTCTTTATTTTTAAAATAAAATACTAGAGAAGAACAGCATAAACCATAAAATTCTAGTGTGATACATTTGGGAAAATAATGTCAGTTTTCAACTTTAGCAGTTGCTGAAGTCTTATCCTGTTTTTCACTCCAAATAAAATTTCAGAAATTTTTGTCCTTAGCAAAGTTATTTGTCCTGTCTTGTTTCCCAAAAGATTTGAAGAAACTGAAAAAGGTCTAACAGTCTGGTATTTTTTAGTTTGACTAGGATTTTCACATATAGCTTTTTAATATGCTATTATTGAAGTCCTTAAGAAACATTTGGGAAAATAATGTCAGTTTTCAACTTTAGCAGTTGCTGAAGTCTTATCCTGTTTTTCACTCCAAATTTCAGAAATTTTTGTCCTTAGCAAAGTTATTTGTCCTGTCTTGTTTCCCAAAAGATTTGAAGAAACTGAAAAAGGTCTAACAGTCTGGTATTTTTTAGTTTGACTAGGATTTTCACATATAGCTTTTTAATATGCTATTATTGAAGTCCTTAAGACATTAAAATTGCTTTTGTGTGACATTTTCCAAGAGCCTTGTGCAATCCTGACAGTAGGAACTTCTTATTCCAAAGACAGGGTTTCTTGTCCCCATATATGGTCCCACAATCCCCTATATTGAATTGGGGAGCCTGAATCTTTTCCAGGTCGGAAACATTTTTCCCTTCTACAGTGAGAAGGTTTGTGCTTTGGTTTGTTTCTGTAAAAGAGAAAGAAAAAAATAAAGCCAGTTTAGCTCCCTGACCCTTTTAATTTTTTTGATTTGTCAATAATCAAAAAGCCAGTAGAAGTTGTTGCATTTGCAAAGTCTTTGCTTACTCTTCTGAAATGAAAAGAGCAGGCTTCATGTTTTCATTGTCCTCAGGTGGGGAAGGGCAGCTTGCTGAGGACTGAGGACTAAAATAAACCCTCCCAGGAAAGGGAACCAGCCGGTGACCTTGGGTCGTGACCACCTTGCAGATCAGCTGCTCCCTTCCTTGCGGCTTTTTGTGGCTTGTGGTGGGGCATCAAGTGTCACAAACGCAGGAAGAGAGCACCCTGAGGAGGACTCCAGTGCCTCTGCGGGCAAAAGTGCTGACGTGGTCTCCTGACCCCCGTGTGGCTGCAGGCCGCTGCTTTCGCAGCGGGCAGGCAGGGAGCGGAGAGAAGGCACTACTCTACAAAAGAGAAGCGGCAATAAATGGTGCCGTGGCGGTGGCTTTTACACTCCTCGAGGAATAATAGAGCAGTCTGGAGTTTGGAGAGAGGCATGCAGATGTTAATAGCCCTTACTGAGCCAACAGAGAAATAAAAGTCACACCTACTTCTCAAAGCAATTAGAAGTGTATTGGAAAACCGGACAGTGCGCCTGGTGACTTTGATAATTTCTTACCTGGTTCGCTGCCTTTTGTTTTTGTTTTTTTTT
>SJYC01113738.1:0-54134 GCA_006408675.1 Madoqua kirkii
TGAAGCCAATAATCTGCTTTGCTGGATGCCTGATGTCCTCTGCCAGCCTTCAGAAGTTGTTTTGTGGAGTTTATTCCGTGTTGAAGTGTTCTTTTGATGAAGTAGTGAGGGAGAAAGTGTCCTCCCCGTCCTATTCCGCCGCCATCTTTTTTCCAGCCGGTTCGCTGCCTTTTGGTGTGGGAGGAAGAAGGTGAGCTCTGAAGCCTGTGGCTTGGTTTTCCCATCTGGAAAATGAGCACAGTGTCACCAATTTCACTGGGTTTCGGGTTTTTACAAGGAGGTGGAGGATATGCGGGACCCGTCTTCTGTAGGTAGGATCTTCCTTCCCCTTTTTCTCTCCGTGGATATTTGTGAGCCTCCAAACTACTTTCTTCTGTGTGACGTTTCCCACGAGCCCTTGAGTGGTCATGAAAGCAGGAACTTCTTATTCCAAAGAGAGAATTTCTTGTCTCCCCATATTTTCTGTTTTGACCTGGGCATCCTGAATCTTTTCCAGACGTGAAACATGGGTCTGCCTCCCCCTTCCCCCAATGGACATGTTCTCTTTGTTTGATCTGTTTCTGTACAAGGGAGAAAAAATAAATAAATAAACCCTACTCAGCTCCCTGGCACTAGAGATGTTAACTCTTCTCCTTTTGCTCCTCAGAAACCCTCTGTTCTTTCTTCTTTATGAAAGTAAAGGAAGGAAGGATCTATCTGCACCTTGAGGAGCTTCGGGTACCACTCTGTCCTCCCATTAAGGACTTTCTCCTGCCTAACAGGGCCCACCCTCTCTGCCTTTAGAATCTGGCTTCTGGCACAGGTGCTGCTGTTCGGGTGACCATCCCTGGGTTGAATCCCTCTTCCTGTAGTCATGCCGTCTCTGTTTCTCCTCTCTGCACACATCTGCTGCACCTTTGCCTCTCCTGGGGCTTATTTCTGCCACTCCCACAGCTCCAGTCCTACCTAAAAACCTGCCCTGCTTTGCCTGCCTTGTCTTTCTTCTTCCTTCTGCCTTTTTCACAAAAAGTGAAGTGAAATTCATATGACAAAAATCACCCATTTAAAAGTGAGCAACCCAGTGTTGTTTAGCACATTCGTAAACTTGTACAACCACCATTTCTATCGAATTCTAAAATATTTCATCACCACCAGAGAAGCCCCCATACTCATTAAGCAGGTGCTTTCCACACTTTACCCTTTCCCAATCCCTGGCAACATATCTATGAATTTGCCTATTTTGGATATTTCATGTAAATGGAATCACATATTCTGTGACCTGTCAGTTCAGTTCAGTTCAGTCACTCAGTCATGTCCGACTCTGCAACCCCATGGGCTGCAGCAAGCCAGGCTTCCCTGTCCATCACCAACTCCCAGAGCTTGCTCAAACTCATGCCCATGGAGTTGGTGATGCCATCCAACCATCTCATCCTCTGTCATCCCCTTCTCCTCCTGCCTTCAGTCTTTCCCAGCATATTATTTTAAGAGTCACCAACGTAGCATGGATGAGTATTTCATCCCTTTTTATGGTTGAATACAGTGTCCATTGTATGCGTATGCCAGTTTGTTTGTCCGTTCATCCATTCGTGGACATTTGTGATGTTTTCATCTCTTGGCTCTTGGGAATCATGTTGCTACGAGCATGTGTATACATGTACTTGAGCCTTTTCCCGCTGTTTTGGGATATACCTAGGAATGGAATCGCTGGGTTGTATACTAACTCTGTGTTTAACTTCTGGGGGTGTGGTGGAACCACGCTGGGTCTTCTTTACAGCCATGAGATCTTCACGAGGCATCATGCAGGCGCTCTAATTGTGGGCTCAGCTGCCCTGAGGCATGTGGGGCCTTAGTTCCCCACCCAGGGATCAGACCTACACCCCCTGTATCGGAAGGTGAATTCTTACCGCTGATCCATGAGGGAGGTCCCTATGTTGAACTTCTTGAGGAATTGCAAAGCTCTTCTCCACAGTAGCTGCACCATTTTTACCCCCACTATCAATGCACTTGAGTTCTCATTTCTCCACGTTATTGCTGACACTTACTTTCTTTTTCGTTTATTAAAGCCATCTAATGAGTGTGAAATGGTATCTCATGTGGTTTTGATTTGCATTCCATGATGACTAATGATGTGCATCTTTTCATGTGGTGGTTGGCCATTTGTATAGCTGCTTTGAAGAAATGTTAGTTCAAGTTGCTTACACATTTTTTAAAGTGTGTTGCTTGCTTGTTATTAAGTTGTAGAAGTTTTTTTTATTTTTTTTTATATATTCTGGATACTAGATCTTTCTCAGATATATGACTTGCAGACTTTCTCTCATTTTATAGATTGTCCTTTCACTTTCTTGATAATGTCTTTTAATGCACACAAGGTTTTAATTTTAATGAAGTTGAATTCACCTGTTTTTTAATGCTGTTGCTTTTGCACATGTCAAGTATAGGAATCTGCTTTCAAACCCAAAGTTATATTTTGGCTCTTCAGAGCACCTCTTTTTGCTTTTGTTGTCGTTTTCCCTGTAATGATTTTGGAACTGTGGTACTGCACCTCAGGAGAAAGCAGCGGCCCAGTGAACAGTCCTGTAGTTGCATCGGGGATTATTACAAGTGTGCTAGACTCCAAACACTTCTCGTGTTTATGGTCACTCCCTTGGAACCATGATGAGAACCTTGTTGGCTATTCAAAGCAGAGCCACCATGCGGGCTTTGGGGTGAAAACTGCTTGTTAAAATTTCAAGGGAGGCAGAGGTTGGAGAGATTAGAAGGAGAAAGACTCCACATGTCATTGCTGGCTTTGAAGATGGATAAAGATGAGCCAAGGGATAGAGTCAGCCTCCAGAAGCCTAGAACAGCTCCAGCCAACAGCATGTAAGGGAATCAGGACCATAGTCCTATAGCAACATAGGACCAAACTCTGCCAGCAAACTGAGTGAGCTTAGAAGTGAATTCCCTGCTAGGGACACTGAAAAGGAATTCATCCCTGCTGGCATCTTGACCTTGACCTTGTGAACACTGAGCACAGAAATTAACCAACCCTCCTAGATTATGACCTACAGAACGGAGAATGTTAAGTTTGCCTTTGAGTGCCTAAAAAGAAGTGAATGTTGTGAACATCATATAAGGATATCTTGGTTATTTATTTTTTGAAACTGAAGATTGCAGTGTATCATGCATTATTTAGTAGATATTTAAATTAAATATATATTGATTTTATTCATGTAACAAATGAAAACAAAATAATTCCAAGGGAGCTTTCTAGAAAAGAACAAAGCATGTGGCTTCCCATTTGCTGTTCTCTGGTTTATGCATGTGTTCAGTTGTGTTTGTCATTGTCTTCAATTAAATGAGCATTTTTTAAAAAGCCTTCTCTTATATAAAGGAAGACTGTGGCATACGTATCAAAATCAGGAAGGAATCAGAAGGAGAGAGAGTGAGGAGGAAGACAGGTGATGTTGCCAGGATTGGTTGCAGGGTTGTCACATTATTTTCCCAATAAGTTTGACAGCTGGTCCATTCCTTTGAGAATAGTGAGGCTGGGTGAGGCCTCCACTGGGGCTACCCATGAGTGTCGGAGGTAACTTCGGGCCTGGCAGGGCCTCCTGGAAGAGGCTCCCTTCCAGGTAGGTGAAACAGGGGCTTTTCTTACCTTTGCAGTTGGGTTAGGAGAAGTTTGAGAAGACACATAGACTAGGGTCCTGGGATGTTCATGCACTGAGCAGGAGCATCTGAAAGTAGAGTTTCCCCCTGGATAAAGGGCCAGGTGGGAGCCCAGGAACTCTGAGGAGCAGGTCCTCAGGGGCAACAGATATCATCAGGCACTAGCCAGAACTCACCACTGACTATGGTCTGAAGAGCTTGGTCTTCAGAGTTTGGCAGGAGCTTTACAGCATCATTGTGAGGGTACAGTTCTCATCTGATGCAAACAAACCAGCCAACCACTATCAAAACCAACTGCTTGCTCTTAACGAGTGCATGACACATAACAAGTGCTCAATTAATGAGTGTCATTATTTGTGTTGAATATACCAAAGGAGGGTCTGACAGTTTGCTCCTTAGAGAAGCCCTTGGCTAGGATTTCCGGGCTAGGTGTAGACTGTCGCCTGCTGTCTGCGGCATCCGTTGTGATGCTGCATTTCCTTTGAAGTACTAGCAACAGGGGAATCACATCAAACAGGGGCAACGAGAAGCTCCTCTATGTCAGTGTGTGCTTTCCGATCAGTTATGAGAATGACTGTCTGCAGTGTTAAGTGCTAAAACAGACCCAGAAATTCTGCACAGAAAGGGCTTTAGGAATATGTGCCACCAGTAAAAGGGCATGTGTCCCCTGCTTGTGCCCACTGCCTTTCAGGGAGTTTACCATTTGATGGGGAATTCCAGGAGCTAAAGTCCGCACAGCAAGAGGACATACCAGATGTCAGTGGAGATCCCCTCTCAGAATGGCATGAAAGTGGAAGATTTACTTCCTTATTTCATGTTTTATCTCTTAAAATGGTGAACTTAATTTTTTTTTACTTTATTATCCAAAAAATTTTTTTGCAACAAATATGGATTTATTATGTTTAAAACTTTTCCTTTTAAAATTTCTGTTTATTTAAATATTTTTATTGAAATGTAGTTGATTTATAATATTATATTAGTTTCAGATATACAATTATATCCACTTAAAGCTATTGCAAAGCACTGGTCATGTTCTCTTTCTGTACAGTACATCGTGGTAGCTTTTTTCTTTTGTGCATAGCAGTTTTACCCCTTGACCTGCCTTGCTACTTCTTCCATTCTTCTCATCACCAGTATGACTAGTTTTTTACTCTTTATTTGTGATTCTGCTTCTGTTTTGCTTTGTTGTAGTTATTGTTAAGTCACTGAGTTGTATCCAGCTCTTTGTGACCCCACAGACTGCAGCACACCGGGTTCCTCTGTCCTCTACCACTTCCCAGAGTTTGTTCAGACTGCTGTTCAGTGAGTTCATGATGCCATCCAACTGTCTCATTCTCTGCTCCCTGCTTCTCCTTTTGCCTTCAATCTTTCCCCACATCAAGGTTTTTTTCCAGTGAGTTGGCTCTTGACATCAGGTGGCCAAAATATTGGAGCTTCAGCTTCCGCAACAGTCCTTCCAATGAATATTCAGGGTTGATTTCCTTTAGGATGGACTGGTTGGATCTCCTTGCTATCCAGGAGACTCTCAAGAGTCTTCTCCAACACCACAGTTCAAAAGTATCAATTCTTCAGTGCTCAGGTTTCTTTATAATTGAACTCTCACATCCATACATGACTACTGGAAAAACCATAGTTTTGAGTAGATGGACCTTTGTTGGCAAAGGAGAGACTTTTGTCTCTGCTTTTTAATATGCTGTCTATGTTTGTCATAGCTTTCCTTCCAAGGAGCAAGCATCGTTTAATTTCATGGCTGCAGTCACAGTCTACAGTGATTTTGGAGCCTAAGAAAATAAAGTCTGTCACTGTTCCCACTTTTTCCCCTTCTGTTTGCCATGGAGTGATGGCACTGTATGCCACGATCGCAGTTTTCTGAATGCTGAGTTTCAAGCTAGTCTTTTCACTCTGCTATTTCACTGTCACCAAGAGATTCTTTAGTTCCTCTTCACTTTCTGCCATCTGAATTATATCATCTGTGTATCTGACATTGTTTATATTTCTCCTGGCAGTTTGGGTTGCAGCTTGTGATCTAGCTGAGTGTTTTGCATGATGTGCTGTGTATGGAAGTTAAATAAGCAGGATGAGAATATACAGTTCTGGTGTACTCCTTTCCCGATTATGAACCAGTCAGTTTTCCATGTCTGGTTCTCTTGCTTCTTGACCTGCATACAGGTTTCTCAGGAGACAGATAAAATGTCCTGGTATCCCCATCTCTAAGAATTTTCCACAGTTTATTGTAATACACACAGTCAAAGGCTTTAATGTAGTCAGTGAAACAAGTAGATGTTTTCCTGGAACTCCCTTGCATTCTCCATGATCCAGCAAATGCTTTGATCTCTGGTTCTTCTTTGTAACCCAGCTTGTACATCTGAAAGTTCTTGGTTCATATACTGGTGAAGCCTAGTTTGGGGGATATTGAGCATAACGTTGTAGTGTATGAAATGAATGCAGTTGTGCGGTAGTTTGAACATTCTTTGGCATTGCCCTTCTTTGTGATTGGAATGAAAACTGAACTTTTCCAGTCCTGTGGCCACTGCTGAGTCTTCCAAATTTGCTGACATACTGAGTGCAGCACTTTATGGGCATCATCTTTTAAGATCGGTTTTGATATATTCATTTGTTTTACTTTTTAGAATACACATGTAAGTGATAGCACACAGTATTTGCCTTTCTCTGACTTTTTTCATCAAGTGTAATATCCTTCAGTTTTGTCCATGTTGTTGCAATAGCAAGATTTCCTTTTTTAGGACTTGAGTAGTAGTCCACTGTATATTTGTAACACATCTTTTTTTACCCATTCCTCTGTCAGTGGATACTTAGGTTGCTTCCATACCCTGCCTTGTTTAAATTGTGCTGCTGTGAACGTTGGGGTGTGTGTATCTTTTTGAAGTAGTGTTTTCTTTTTTTTTTTTTTTTTTAATATTTGTAACACATCTTTTTTTACCCATTCCTCTGTCAGTGGATACTTAGGTTGCTTCCATACCCTGCCTTGTTTAAATTGTGCTGCTGTGAACGTTGGGGTGTGTGTATCTTTTTGAAGTAGTGTTTTCATTTTTTTTTTTTTGATCTATGTGCCGGAGTGGGATTGCTTAAGACTTTTTTGTTTTGACGATTAAGCCAGGAGTCATCAGAGTGATTATCCAGGAAAAAGGCTGGGCCATTTTTTGTACATTTTTTCCCCGTAGGCAGTGTTTTAGTCTGTTAGATATGCCATAATGAAATGCCACAGACTGGTTGGCTTGAACAACAGAAACTTCTGCAGAGATCTGGAGGTCGCAAGTCCAAATTCGAGGCGTCATCAGGTCTCCTTGGCTTGGAGATGGCCACGTCCCTGCTGTGTCCACATAGTCTTTTCTCTGTGCACACATCCCTGGGGTCCTTTTGTATGCCCGAATTTCCTCTCCTTATAAGGATTGCAGTCAGATTGGATGAGGGCCCATCATAGGAGCCTATTTCTATTTTAATTACCTCATTAAAGGTTCCGTCTCCAAATAGGGTCACAGTGTGAGGTACTAGGAGTTCAGGCTTCAACCTGTGAATTTTGGGAAGACAAAATTCAGTCCATACTAGGCATCACACGGGTGAAGGAGAACATGGACAAGTAGGAATGAAGACCCAGAAAAGTGAGTCAAAAGTCAGAGCCATGGGGAATAAGGAGAATTTGTAGGAGGGGACTCTATGCACTGCTAATGAGATAGAAAATATTTTGGTACCTGATCAGTGTATCAGTCAGCTTTTGCTGCATAACAGACTCGCCCTAAAATGTCCTGGTGTAAACCATCAACCATTTAGTTAGCTCACAGTTGAGTGGGTTGGCAGTTTGAACTCCCCTTAGTGGGGAAAGTTCTATTGCTTTCCACTGAGCTTATTTAAGCATCTGTGGTCAACTGCTGGGCATACTCAGGGCTGGCTGGTCGAGGATGGTCTTAACTGGATGGCCCATTTCTCCTCCATGTGTATCTTGATTTCTAGCAGGCCAGTTTGGGCTTCAAAGAAAGTGCAAGGGAGAGAGTGTGAATGAGTGTGAAAGCACATACCCTCCTTTCTTCCATACTGGCTGTCAGGGGAAGTCACAGACCAGTCCAGATTAAAGAGGTGG
Organism: Madoqua kirkii; assembly: GCA_006408675.1. Taxonomy (NCBI): domain Eukaryota; kingdom Metazoa; phylum Chordata; class Mammalia; order Artiodactyla; family Bovidae; genus Madoqua; species Madoqua kirkii. The sequence goes on from SJYC01113738.1 coordinate 7,727, forward strand.
GGAAATACACCTTTTCAGGTGAATGGTTTTGCCACAAAGATTATTTGACTATGAAAATTATATAGCTTGTTATATTTTATATTCATAATACTTTGCCACTCTCTAGCTCAGACAGTAAAGCATCTGCCTACCATGCAGGAGACCCAAGTTCAATCCGTGGGTTGGGAAGATCCTATAGAGAAGGAAATGGCAACCCACTCCAGCATTCTTGCCTGGAGAATCCCATGGACAGGGAAGCCTGGCGGGCTGCAGTCCATGGGGTCATAAAGAGTCAGACACGACTGAGCAAATAGACTTGTTTGTATTCATAGTCAGAAAATAACAACCTGAAAAGGAATTCCTAGGGCATTTATCTATGAGTGGTGGTTCTTTCTTCCCAAATTGAGATGAATAGTTTAACTAGATCATTTCCTTCAATCAGAGTGTCTTACTTTCCTGTATGGCTTGATCCAGCTAGCTCACTGGTAAGATCCTAGTCAGGAGAATGCTGAGTGATAGCTCCGTTTTCATCCCTTATGCTACTTAGTATGTAGCGTCTGGAAAGGAAATGGAAACCTTCAGCTGTTATCTCATGGAGATAGACCTCATGAGGTTGTAACAGGAGAACAAGATCTCTGGGGTCTTGGGTAGGGAGGATGTGGAAGAAATCCAAATTTGACACCTTATGTGAGAGAATACGCTTCATATAAACTCTCACAGAAGAGAGAGTTACCTCCTTGTCACCAGGCTTACTAATCCTTTGTATCCACATGGGGCTCTCTCTGTTAAGTGACTCCTCCTTATAATTAGCATTTCATATGAAAAAACATGCTATTTCTAGCAGCTAGTCCTCAGTGCCATTATGGGATGGTTCTGTACACTGAACTACATGGAGACGAAGAAGAACATCTTGTGGGGCAGAGAAAGCAAACTGGTGTGTGAAGGCTGAAGTGTTCAATATTAAAGTTTTTTATCTGTAAAGTAAGCATATTTTTTAGTGCACTTACATAGAACTGTTTGGCAGATTCTCATACAGTTCGACATGCGCTCACCATATACCACTAGAATTTTCACTCTTAGTTCCCCCCTCAAAGAGTATGAAAAGTTATATCCATGAAAAGATTGTAAATGAATGTTCATAACAGCCTTAGTTTTACTAACAAAAACTGAGAAAAAAATCAAGCAAATATCCACCAAATTATTGCATAACAATTTGTAAGCTCTGCATGTAATGGAATACTGCTTAGCAGTAGAAAAAGAACAAGTTACTGGTACAGCTAACAACCTGGGGGGACCCCACACTGGGGGTATTCAGAAACATCCTACTGTATAAAAGAAGTGATACATAAAGGGTACTTGCTGTGTTATTTCATTTATAGGATATTCTGGAACTGGCCAGTCTGATCTGTCATGGTAGAAAGCAGATCTGTGCTTGCTTGTGGCTGGAGTTTGTGTTGGGTAGGGTGTAGGGGTGGGGATGGCCAAGGGTCCAGAAGAAGCTTTTGAGTCGAGCAAAATGTTCCAGTATCCTGATGATGCTGCCAGTTACATGGGTGCATGGTATTATATATAATGTAGACCTCAATAAATCAAAGTGTTTGGAGGGGTGTTGTCCATATTTTTCAAAACATATGTGACATTAAGAGCAATATCATGAAATTTTTTTTGATCATCAAATGGGACATATGTTTGAGAAGGTTGAAGATTAAAACTTTCTAGAAGTTTCCATGTGTTTTGTTGTTTAGTTGCTAAGTCGTGTCCTACTCTTTTGTGACCCCATTGCCTGTAGCTTGCCAGACTCCTCTGTCCATAGGATTTCCCAGAGAAGAATACTGGAGTGGTTGCCATTTCCTTCTCCAGGAGATCTTCCTGACCCAAGGGTCAAGTTTGTGTCTCTTGTATTGGCAGGCAAATTCTTTACCAATGAGCCACCTGGGATAGCTTAGGCTTTTTCTTAGATTGTCCATTGTTGAAAACAATGGGTAATAACAAGCAAGTAAAATGCTTAGAATCTCATCATATTTAAACCTGGCCTGTGTGACTAAGCCAGTATATCTTTTTAATTGAATCAGATTTTTAAAATTCTTTGCTTCCCAAATTTCCCAGATTTCTCACATTCTTTGGGAACTTCATTTATACAGTTGAACTATGGTAACTACTGCTAGGTGAAGAAAATAGGTCATTTTTAACATTTAATGCAGTGTGGAGGAATAAAATCAAGTTTATGGTTCATAGATCATATGTTCATGTCAATCAATCAATTCTTATTCCTATGAAAAGAGTGCTTTAAACATGGGTAAATGTTTTATGTGTACCATACAGGTTCCAAAGTGGAGAAAACAATATAAGAACAAGAGGCAAGTAGCCCCTTAAAATCATTTGGAAGTATCCAATCTAGCCAGGCAGAACCTGCTGTTAAAATTCTGTTTTGGCCTATTCACTCTCTGATTGTTTAAAAGATAAAGCTGAGAGAAAATAGGTTTGTCCTACTTTTATTTGGATTCAGTGCTGGATGTAACTTTTTTTTTTTTTTTAACCATCAAAGGATTTTTAAATTCTTAGATATCATTCATGCTCTAGAGTGCTAGCACTGGTGATTTATGTTGTCAAAAGCTGATGATGCTAAAATGGAAGCAGATTTTATTTTTCATCTTAGTCAAATTATAGTCTAGTTTGATTGACTAAAATATATCTCATTTTAGTTTTGTTTTGATCATTCAGAAACAGATTGCAGATTTCATATTTTTTAATATTATAATGTTAAATGATAAAGAAGCTAACTCAGGAAAACGTTATAGTTCTCCTCTGCTTAGTGTTTTCTAAAATGGTCATTTTGGGGGGTATTTTATGTCTGTGATTAATTCATTCATATATCAAGTATTTATCAAGTGTCTAACAGGTATCAAGCATTTTTTTAAAGCATTTGGAAGACAGCAGTGAATTAGAGAAGAATTATTTTTCTGGTAGAGGGGGAGAGAGAGAATACAGACGTCAACAAGAAAAGGGTCCAAGATTAGTAAGACTCTAAGCTCACTTCCTCCTACAGACATATTGGGTCTATACCCCCATACAGAGCAGTTCTCTTAAAGAAGACCTGAGCGCTGATTGAACAGCTAATGCATGTAAAAGGACCTCAGGGAAACAAGTAGGAAAGATGAAGACATGGTATCCATAGAAACCTCTCCCCTGGGGCAACAACCTGTAGTAGGGAGGGATATTAATGAGGGGCCCAAGCACAGAATCACCCACCTTGGGACACAGTGAAAAATAGCAGTATAAAGGGTACCAGACTATACAAGAAGGAAAGCCATTTATTAAATCTAGTTCTGTTGGAACAATAAAGAATTCAGTAAAATTTTAGGATGTAAAATTAATATACAGAAACCGGTTACATTTCTATATGCCAATAACAAACTGTTAGAAAGAGAAATTAAGATTATAATCCATTTATAATTACATCAAAAAGAATAAAATATCTAGGAATACATTTAACCCAGGAGGTGAAAGACTTTAGTTCATAGGGAAAACTATTGGACATTTAGAATGGAAATTGAAGATGATACAAGTAAGTGGAAATCCATGTACTCATGGATTGGAAGAATCAACATCATTGTAATTGTCCTGCTCCTCAAAATAATATACAGAGTCAGGGCAATCCCTATCAAAATATGAAAGGCATTTTTCATAAAAATAGAATAAATGATGCTAAAATTTGTATGGAAGCACAAAAGACCCTGAATAGTCAAGATAGTTTTGAGAAAGAAAAACAGATCTGTAGGTATCATGCTCCCACAGTTGAAAGTATACTATGAAGTTACGGTAATCAAAACAGTATCATACTGACACAAAACAGACACACAGATCAATTGGAACAGAATAGTGAATCTAGGAAAATAAACCCACATTCATATGGTCAACTAACCTATGGCAAAGGTGGCAAGAATATTGCTGTTGTTCAGTTGCTAATTTGTGCCTTACTCTTTGCGACTCCGTGGACCACAGTACACCAGGCTCCTCTGCCCTCCATTATCTTCTGGAGTTGGCTCAAATTCATGTCCATTGAGTTGGTCATGCTATCTGACCATCTCATTCTCATCCACCTCCTTCTCCTTTTGCTTTCAGTTGTTGCCAGCATCAGGGTCTTTTCCAATGAGTTGGCGCTTCACATCGGGGGACCAAAGTACTGGAGCTTCAGCTACAGCATCCATGTACACTTAGTCTCTCAGTCATGTCTGACTCTTTTTGACTCCATGGACTGTGGTCCACCAGGCTGCTCTGTCATTCTCCAGGCAAGAGTACTGGAGTGGGTAGCCGTTGCCTTCTCCAGAGGATCTTCCCAATCCAGGGATCTTGCATTGTAGGCAGATTCTTGCTGTCTGAGACATCAGGGAAGTCTTCAATGACCTCCTTATTGGGAAATCTGAAGGTCTCCTTTCTGTCCCCATCAATCACCTCAACAGTTTTGACCCAAGTAACCACTCTCTCCTTCCTGAAACACTCTTCTCTTAGAGACAGCAGTTCCACACTGTCCTAATTTTTCTTACCTTATCAACCACTTCTCCTCAATCAGGATCTGTTTTGTTTTGCATAACCTCTATATGTTAGTGACCCAGGTCTCTTCTCTCTGTATTTTCTCTTTTGCCCTCATGTGGGCTCAAAGCTTTACATAACATACTTTCATTCCTAGTTCACATGTATTCAACTGTTCCAGACTCACATATCCAACTGCTTACTTGACATTTTCACTGGAATACTTACTAAGCATATTAGACTTTAAAATTAAAGAAAAACACTTTTATTTCCTATATTCTGGGAGGTGAGCCATAGAGGATCCTGCTGTGATTTATGTCAGAGAGTGTTTTGCCTATGTTCTCCTCTAGGAGTTTTACAGTTTCTGGTCTTACATTTACATCTTTAATCCATTTTGAGTTTATATTTGTGTATGGTGTTAGAAAGTGTTTCATTCTTTTACAAGTGGTTGACCAGTTTTCCCAGCACCACTTGTTAAAGTGATTATCTTTTCTCCATTGTATATTCTTGCCTCCTTTGTCAAAGATAAGGGCTTTCTATTTTGTAATCTCTGGGCTTTCTATTTTGTTCCATTGATCTATATTTCTGTCTTTGTGCCAGGACCATACTGTCTTGATGACCGTGGCTTCGTAGTAGAGCCTGAAGTCAGGCAGATTGGTTCTTCTAGTTCCATTCTTCTTTCTTGAGGTTGCTTTGACTATTTGAGGTTTTTTGTATTTCCATACAAATCTTGAAATTATTTGTTCTAGCTCTGTGAAAAATACAGTTGGTAGCTTGATAGGGATAGCGTTGAATCTATAGATTGCTTTGGGTATTATACTCATTTTTGCTATGTTGATTCTTCTGATCCATGAACATGGTATATTTCTCCATCTTTTGGTGTCCTCTTTGATTTCTTTCACCAGTGTTTTATAGTTTTCTATATATAGGTCTTTTGTTTCTTTAGGCATATATATTCCTAAGTATTTTATTCTTTTCATTGCAGTGGTGAATGGAATTATTTCCTTAATTTCTCTATTTTCTCATTATTAGTGTATAGGAATGCAAGGGATTTCTGTGTGTTGATTTTATATCCTGCAACTTTACTATATTCATTGATTAGCTCTAGTAATTTTCTGGTGGAGTCTTTTGAATAGTAGTGGTGAGAGTGGGCACCCTTGTCTGGTTCCTGACTTTAGGGGAAATGCTTTCAGTTTTTCACCATTGAGGATAATGTTTGCTGTGGGTTTGTCATATATAGCTTTTATTATGTTAAGGTATGTTCCTTCTATTCCTGCTTTCTGGAGGGTTTTTTTTTTTTTAATCATAAATGGATGTTGAATTTTGTCAAAGGCTTTCTCTGCATCTATTGAGATAATCATATCGTTTTTATTTTTCAGTTTGTTAATGTGGTGTATTACATTGATTGATTTGTGGATATTGAAGAATGCTTGCATCCCTGGGATAAAGCCCACTTGGTCATGATGTATGTGTTTTTGGATTCTGATTGCTAGAATTTTGTTAAGGATGTTTGCATCTATGTTCATCAGTGATATTGGCCTGTAGTTTTCTTTTTTTATGGCATCTTTGTCAGGTTTTGGTATTAGGGTGATGGTGGCCTCAGAGAGTGAGTTTGGAAGTTTACCTTCCTCTGCAATTTTCTGAAGAGTTTGAGTAGGCTAGGTGTCAGCTCTTCTCTAAATTTTTGGTAGAATTCAGCTGTGACGGCGTCTGGACCTGGACTTTTGTTTGCTGGTAGATTTCTGGTTATGGTTTCAATTTCCGTGCTTGTGATGGGTCTGTTAAAATTTTTTATTTCTTCCTGGTTCAGTTTTGGAAAGTTGTACTTTTCTAAGAATTTGTCCATTTCTTCCACGTTGTCCATTTTATTGGCATATAATTGCTGATAGTAGATCCTTTGTATTTCTGTGTTGTCTGTTGTGACCTCTCCATTTTCATTTCTAATTTTATTGATTTGATTTTTCTCCCTGTTTCTTGATGAGTCTGGCTAATGCTTTGTTAATTTTATTTATCCTCTCAAAGAACCAGCTTTTGGCTTTGTTGATTTTTGCTGTGGTCTCTTTTGTTTCTTTTGCATTTATTTCTGCCCTAATTTTTAAGATTTCTTTCCTTCTAACCCTGGGGTTCTTCATTTCTTCATTTTCTAGTTGCTTTAGGTGTAGAGTTACGTTATTTATTTGACTTTTTTTCTTCTTTCTTGAGGTATGCCTGTATTTCTGTGAAAGTGAGAAGTGAAAGTGAAGTTGCTCAGTTGTGTCTGACTCTGTGATCTCATGGACTCTAGCCTATCGGGCTTCTCTGTCCATAGGATTTTCCAGGCAATAGTACTAGAATGGATTGCCATTTCCTTCTCCAGGGAATCTTACTGACCCAGGGATCAAACCCGGGTCTCCTGCATTGTAGACAGATGCTTTAATGTCTGAGCCACCAGGGAAGTCTGGTATTGCTGTGAACCTTCCCCTTAACACTGCTTTTACAGTGTCCCACAGGTTTTGGGTTGTTGTGTTTTTATTTTCATTCATTTCTATGCATATTTTGATTTCTTTTTTGATTTCTTCTGTGATTTGTTGGTTATTCAGCAGCATGTCATTCAGCCTCCACATGTTGGAATTTTTACTAGTTTTTCTCCTGTAATTGAGGTCTAATCTTACTGCATGTGGTCTGAAAAGATGCTTGGAATTATTTCAATTTTTTTGAATTTACCAAGGCTAGATTTGTGGCCCAGGATGTGATCTATCCTGGAGAAGGTTCCGTGTATGCTTGAGAAAAAGGTGAAATTTATTGTTTTGGGGAAAAATGTCCTATAGATATCAATTAGGTCTAACTGGTTTATTGTATCACTTAAAGTTTCTGTTTCCTTGTTAATTTGGAAATAAAAGCAAAAATGAACAAATGGGATCTAATTAAAATTAAAAGCTTCCGCACAACAAAGGAAATTACAAACAAGGTGAAAAGACAGCCTTCAGAATGGGAGAAAATAATAGCAAATGAAGCAACTGACAAAGAATTAATCTCAAAACTATACGAGCACTCCTGTAGCTCAATTCCAGAAAAGTAAACGACCCAATCAAAAAATGAGCCAAAGAACTAAACAGATATTTCTCTAAAGAAGACATACAGATGGCTAACAAACACATGAAAAGATGCTCAACATCACTCATTATCAGAGAAATGGAAATCAAAACCACAATGAGGTATGATTTCACGCCAGTCAGAATGGCTGCTATCCAAAAGTCTACAAGCAATAAATGCTGGAGAGGGTGTGGAGCAAAGGGAACCCTCTTACACTGTTGGTGGGAATGCAAACTAGTACAGCCACTATGGAGAAGAGTATGGAGATTCCTTCAAAAACTGGAAATAGAACTGCCATACGACTCAGCAATCCCCCTGTTGGACATACACACCAAGGAAACCAGAATCGAAAGAGACATATGTACTCCAATGTGCCTCGCAGCACTGTTTATAATAGCCAGGACATGGAAGCAACCTAAATGTCCATCAGCAGAGGAATAGATAAGAAAGCTGTGGTACATATACACAATGGAGTATTATGCAACCATTAAAAAATACATTTGAACCAGTTCTAATGAGGTGGATGAAACTGGAGCCTATTATACAGAGTGAAGTAAGCCAGAAAGAAAAACACCAATACAGTATACTAACGTATATATATGGAATTTAGAAAGATGGTAATGATAACCCTGTATGCGAGACAGCAGAAGAGACACAGATATAAAGAACAGTCTTTTGGACTCTGTGGGGGGAGAGTGAGGGTGGGATGGTTTGGGAAAATGGCATTGAAACATGTATATTATCATATGTGAAACAAATTGCCAGTCCAGGTTCGATACATGATACAGGATGCTCGGGGCTGGTGCACTTGAATGACCCAGAGAGATGGTACGGGGAGGGAGGTGGAAGAGGGGTTCAGAATGGGGAACACATGTACACCCATGGCATATTCATGTCAATGTATGGCAAAACCAATACAATATTTTAAAGTAATTATCCTCTAATTAAAATAAATAAATTTATATTAAAAGTTTTTTAAAAGGGTTATTATCTGAAGATGGCAAAATAAATAAATAAAAAGTTTGTAAAAAAATAAAGCAGAACATTGATTTTTTTTAAAAATCCATATTTTTCATCTAGCTTTTTACTTATCAATAAATATCTCACCTGTTCTTCAATCTGACACCTTTGGCATCATCTTCAATGACTCCTTTCCCCTCGATATCCATATCTAATTCATCTACTGTTGGCACTGTTTGATGATTTCAAAGTCAAGCAAATGCCTATGTGCGTGGGTGACTAAAGTTGAGTGAATAAAGATATTATCCATGGTTAAAAAGCCAAGGGTCTTGACCTTGCCCTTGCTGCTATAGGCCATAAGTGTTAAAACATAGTAATGTATATTTTACAGAAAAACATTTAGTAGTCCTTATCCAACTGATGTAAACCAATTCTATTTCTACAGATTAGACCTCTCCCTTTAATGGAAACAGGACTTCCAACAGCAGCAAACTATACTCATTATAGCCTCACGTACCCAGAAAAACAGGCCACTTTCCCAATCCTGTTTTTAAAAATCTGTGACAAGTCCATGAGTGGCCTAACCTTGTTCCTGGGGCTTAGGCAGGACCAGGTGGCCCTGGCTGGCAGAGTTCCCAGATGTGAGGCAGGTTGTGGGGCACTTGATCCTGAAAACGCCTCTTGCAGATACCCGTTGGTTTTTATCATTCAGTAGGTGAGGAAGATGAGCTGGACACAGTTCATGGGCAAACTCTGCCTGAGAAATGAGATGTAGCCCCTCAGTCACATTTCTGGCGTCTTACATGGATGGTCTGGACCTTGCTCTTTCTCTGTTGGCTGTGCTGGGTCTTGGTTGCATGCAGGCTCCTCTGGATGCGGTGCATGGGTTTACTTGTCCCCAGCATGTGGGATCTTAGTTCACTTCCCGGGGATGGAACCCACATCCCCTTCACTGGAAGGCGGATTCTGTACCACTAGACTACCAGAGAAGTCCCTGGACCTTGTTCTTAACTTACTTTTCCAGTTTCGTTCAGGAGGAAATTTAGCAGGCTGTGATGGCCTCTTTCTACTTCCAAGCCAAATAACTCTGTTGCCCAGATCCCTTGGTTTGTCTGTCATTTGTGTATAAAATTTCTTTACTGAAATATAGCTAACATACAAGTAGAAAAGTGCACAGATCACTACAGGTACAGCTTCCTGGATTTTTGTGAGGTTAATGCATGTGTATAACCTGAAAAAGGAGAAGGGGGCAGCAGAAGACATGATTAAATAGTATCACTGACTTAATGAACCAGAATTTGAGCAAACTCTGGGAAGTAGTGGAGGACAGAGGACCCTGGCGTGCCTCAGCCCATGGGGCTGCAAAGTGTCAGATACAACTTAGCGACTGAACAGCAACAACGACAGCCTGAAAGAACAGCAGGACTCTCCGAGCGCCTCACCCCAGGACCCCCCAGGACCCGTTCCGGTTGCTGTTCCTTCCTTCCCTAAGGACTCTCTACTGACTTCTTACACTGTTGATTAAGTTTGCCTTTTAATGTCTCGGAGTTTTCACAGGAAAGGCTGATTCTGGTGAGCACATATACTGATAAAAATAAGGACATTTAGATGACACATAGGTCTGTACTTCCTCCCAGGGCCTGAAATTCTGCTCCCTCTCCCAAACAAGGAGGAATGACCTTCCAGCATAATAAGTGACATTACCCCCAGAGGCTGCCGGTGATTACATAATGATATGAACTCATAGGACACAGGACTCCTTTTCTAGTATCCAGACTTTAAAAAAAATTTTTTTTTGTTGCTGTTGTTGTTGTTCAAATAGGAGCCTTGGGAACATTTTCTATGAAAGTCCTACAGGGAACAGCCTATTTAGACCCAGGCTAATTGGACAAAGCAGTGTTTAATCTTTCATTTGTTTGTTGGTAATGGAGACAGCTCTTCTGATAAAGGTAACAGATGCTGCCTGAATTTGCTCTTGCGTCCTTCTGCAACAGAGCAGGGCTGTGAGATGTCAGCCTCCGAGGCAGGGTTTTCCTGGGCTTATTTTTAATGGATGGGAGAGGCACTTGGTCCAGATAAGCGGGAGCATTTTACGCGACTATCTATGGAAACTAACAGTGTCAGATGGGATCAATGGTGGTTAAATACCGTTACCTCCAAAGGCAACTTAGCGTATAGGATTTTTGTTAAAACTTGGCTTGGGAGAAGCAAAAGAGGAAGATGCTATCTTTTATAGGAAAAGACAACAGCATACAGATTTCTCTTGTTACCTGTTGCCCCGTGTGTGCTCCCATGTCACTTTTTATTCTAGTACTATTTCCTCCATTATTTCCTGGAGTTTGCTCAAATTCATGTCCTAAATAACTCCTTAATGATGCATTTACTGTGTCACAAAAATACAGATTGTGGAATAATGGGTTGCTCTCCCACATACTCTAAGAGAGTAAATACAAAAGACAAAAATAAGAACTTTAAAGCATGGTGTTTTCTGTGTTATATTTTTTCTCACTTTTCTCCATTGTATTTTATTTATTGAAGTATATTTTACATTTACTGGAAAATGCAGAGATCACAGTTGAAGACTTTGTATTTTTATATATTCAGTTCAGTTCAGTTTTCAGTCGTGTCAAGATTGTGGAATAATGGGTTGCTCTCCCACATACTCTAAGAGAGTAAATACAAAAGACAAAAATAAGAACTTTAAAGCATGGTGTTTTCTGTGTTATATTTTTTCTCACTTTTCTCCATTGTATTTTATTTATTGAAGTATATTTTACATTTACTGGAAAATGCAGAGATCACAGTTGAAGACTTTGTATTTTTATATATTCAGTTCAGTTCAGTTTTCAGTCGTGTCTGACTCTTTGCGACCCCATAAATTGCAGCACGCCAGGCCTCCCTGTCTATCACCAAGTCCCGGAGTTCACTCAGACTCACGTCCATCGAGTCAGTGATGCAATCCAGCCATCTTATCCCTTGTTGTCCCCTTCTCCTCCTGCCCTCAATCCCTCCCAGCATCAAACTCTTTTCCAATGAGTCAACTCTTCGCATGAAGTGGCCAAAATACTGGAGTTTCAGCTTTAGTATCATTCCTTCCAAAGAACACCTAGGACTGATATCCTTTAGGATGGACTGGTTGGATCTCCTTGCAGTCCAAGGGATTTTCAAGAGTCTTCTCCAACACCACACTTCCCAGATCAAGATGTATATGTGTGTGCAGGGTTGTAGGTGTGAGTATATGCTTAAGTGACCCATAATCTCTGCCTACACAAAGGTGTCTTATTATAGCCTTTATTAGCTCTGTGTGGTTAAGGATCACTTCCTTATATTTCTAACTTGGGTTGCCAGTTACCATTTCTCAGGTCTCATGGTAGAGAATCTAGAAAACTCTTAGGGGCAGCCTCATTTCTAAGCCCACAGCCGTTTGCATACCCATATTGCAATTCAGAGTTAATAAGGGCCTCCCCTAATTCAGATCAGCAGCTGTTGCTAGCCAGGCATCATTTACTAATCAAATGCTGATTGAGCCCTTACTATTTATAAAGCATTCTCCCAAATTCTGTCCTCTCCAAACATAATTCAGATACAGAATATGCCTTATTACAGCATGTAGGCTACAGAAGTTAAGCTGTGCAGTTCTAAAGTGTGTAAAGAATAAAACAAGCCTGCCAAGCATCTCTTTATTCCAGATCTTGAAGGCAGAAAGTTTTGAGCAGAGGGAGACAGTGGTGGAGAATGCCTTCTGTGCATTCACAGTGGAGAAACCTCACAGCTCCTGGGACAGCAAACCAGTAATGTGGCCAAAGTTTGATCAACAAAAGAGAAATTCCAGATTGTGTTATTCTACATTTTTTGTAGAAGTGAAATGATGAATTAAACAAAGCCAGACACTTTTATACCATGGGATTCCCAGAGCCCAGAGCATTCTAACATAGATTGTGAATCTCCCCATGAGAATTGGAATGTGCAGCATATTCAAATTGTCTTTCCATGGAATCCTTTCTTTCCTTTTCTTTCCTTAGTATTTTTATAAAAACTAGTGGAGCCATTAGTATTGGCTGGAACATTCTTGGAGGTCATGCTGCAGTGGGCAGTGATGAGCTAAGGGAAGTTTTTCCTCAGGAAAGGAAGGGAATAGCATTAAAGGGAGCAGTGCTCTGTAAATAATCACACAGAAGCCGGTAGATTGAGATGATTGGGTTGGTTCGGGGCTGGAAACAGAAGCTAGGGATTGGAGCAGAAGGGAATTATGGGTTTGTAGAGCAATAAGACCAATCCAGATAAGAGCCTAAGAACAAACAGATTAAAATGGTGATGCTTGGTGGTGCAGGGATGCGGGTACCGTAGGAAGGACTTGGGGCCTGTGGACGTACCACTAGCATATTACCATTTTAGCAGTCAACCATGAAGACATTCTGCGGTCATTTCACTACAAGCAACACAGTAATACATGTCATGGTTCACAAAGATGGTTTCTAAAAGCAGAGTGGTCCTGTGCTAAGACCCTAAGGGGCTGCTGGGTTGATGGCTGTGGGCTGCCACATGTTGCTGTGGAGGAGGTGGGCTTGATCCTTCAGAGGATGTAAGCATTGCTGTCCTCCAGCACAGAGTAGGAGAGCTGGGAAACAGCCTTTGCTTTCCCAGGTTGGTCTTACCATTCGAGTTCTTTCTACACATGACATTGTCTCTGGGCAACACCACATTTCTGGGCAGCTGCTCCCTTCACAGATTTTCACATAGCAGTACCTCTCCCTATGATTTTTCAGGGCTTAAAAGGAAACTGGAAATCATCAGCAGTTCCTCATTACTGAGGTTCTTCATGCAGTTTTCCATGCTATAAATGTGCTCAAAGACAATCCGAAAGGAAAACAGTCCTAAATATTCATTGGAGGGACTGATGCTGAAGCTGAAGCCCCAGTACTTTGGAGACAGGGACGACAGAGGGTCAGATGGTTGGATGGCTTTATGGACTCAATGGACATGAGTTTGAGCAAGCTCAAGGAGTTGGTGATGGACAGGGAGGCCTGGTGTGCTGCAGTCCATGGGGTCACAAAGAGTTGGACACGACTGAGTGAACTGAAAGAAAATCAGGTTGTATTTGAGGGAGTTTCTGACTTTTCTCACAGAATATTCTCTGCTCCTCTTGGTTGCCAGCTGGGTCATCTGTACTGAACAGTTATTCAGTAAGGTAAGTGTAACATTTGAATTATGTTTTTAATAAGAGTAATGTATGTGAGAGTCTGTGTGTATATATATATGTGTGTGTGTATATATATATATATTTTTTTTTAATGAAGAAAGACAAGCTGAAATGGACAATTTCTGCACACTCTACCCAAGTTCTTTTGAGGCAATCATTATAACCATTTCTGTTTTTAAATTGTGATTATGGCTATTTTAATTATGGTATGATTATTGCTATAACCTAAAGTATGTCCTTGTCGTCCAGGACTCAATTGATCAGTTTTGGATGTTATTTATTAACATTCAATGGATACATATTTAGCCCACATCAGTGACAATGTTGATGTTTTGAATAACTACATATCTATGTAGTTCTTCTGTCCATGGCCTGTGTTAGGTTATGTAGCATTCTTGAGCCTGTCTTTCATTCCTTCGACATTTGAAAGCTCCTCTTGCCTCCCCCGCCATGTAGGGTGGTGGTATTTAGTCCACTGTCCTTCTTCCCTGGAATCTACTGCTTTTCACTCCCATTTCTTTAACCCATTCTCTCACTTCTGCATTGTCAGATATTAGTACATTCCCCATCACCATGCTTTCCCCAAGTTGTCACATTTTCATCACAAGCTGGGTTGTGATGGATGTGTAGTATTGAGTGTTGTGTCCCATAATTTCCTTAATTAAACTATTTCGCTATTCCCCTGCAGCTCAGTTTTCCATTCTTTTGTTGCTGTTCACTTTAAGTAACTATATCTTCAGCCTTTTTGATGTGCTTATTAGCCACTTTTATTTTTTATTTTTTAAATAATATATTTTATTGGAATACAGTTGACTTACAGTGTTAATTTCTGCTGTACAGCAGTGATTTAGTTATACATATCAGTTCAGTCCAGTTCAGTCGCTCAGTCGTGTCCGACTCTTTGTGACCCCGTGAATCGCAGCACGCCAGGCCTCACTGTCCATCACCAACTCCCAGAGTTCACTCAGACTCGTGTCCATCGAGTCAGTGATGCCATCCAGCCATCTCATCCTCGGTCGTCCCCTTCTCCTCCTGCCCTCAATCCCTCCTAGCATCAAAGTCTTTTCCAATGAGTCTACTCTACACATGAGGTGGCCAAAATACTGGAGTTTCAGCTTTAGCATCATTCCTTCCAAAGAAATCCCAGGGTTGATCTCCTTCAGAATGGACTGGTTGGATCTCCTTGCAGTCCAAGGGACTCTCAAGAGTCTTCTCCAACACCACAGTTCAAAAGCATCAATTCTTCGGCGCTCAGCCTTCTTCACAGTCCAGCTCTCACATCCATACATGACCACAGGAAAAACCATAGCCTTGACTAGACGGACCTTAGTCGGCAAAGTAATGTCTCTGCTTTTGAATATGCTATCTAGGTTGGTCATAACTTTTCTTCCAAGGAGTAAGTGTCTTTTAATTTCATGGCTGCAATCACCATCTGCAGTGATGTTGGAGCCCCCCAAAATAAAGTCTGACACTGTTTCCACTGTTTCTCCATCTATTTCCCATGAAGTGATGGGACCAGATGCAATGATCTTCGTTTTCTGAATGTTGAGCTTTAAGCCAACTTTTTCTCTCTCCTCTTTCACTTTCATCAAGAGGCTTTTTAGCTCTTCTTCACTTTCTGCCATAAGGGTAGTGTCATCTGCATATCTGAGGTTATTGATATTTCTCCCGGCAATCTTGATTCCAGCTTGTGCTTCATCCAGCCCAGCATTTCTCATGATGTACTCTGCATATAAGTTGAACAAGCAGGGTGACAATCTATAGCCTTGACGTACTCTTTTTCCTATTTGGAACCAGTCTGTTGTTCCATGTCCAGTTCTAACTGTTGCTTCCTGGCCTGCATACAGATTTCTCAAGAAGCAGGTTAGGTGGTCTGGTATTCCCATCTCTTGAAGAATTTTCCACAGTTTATTGTAATCCACACAGTCAAAGACTTTGGCATAGTCAATAAAGCAGAAATAGAGGTTTTTCTGGAATTCTCTTGCTTTTTCCATGATCCAGCCAATGTTGGCAATTTGATCTCTGGTTCCTCTGCCTTTTCTAAAACCAGCTTGAACATTAGGAAGTTCACGGTTCATGTATTGCTGAAGCCTGGCTTGGAGAATTTTGAGCATTACTTTACTAGCGTGTGAGATGAGTGCAATTGTGCGGTAGTTTAAGCATTCTTTTGAATTGCCTTTCTTTGGGATTGGAATGAAAACTGGCCTCTTCCAGTCATGTGGCCACTGCTCAGTTTTCCAAATTTGCTGGCATATTGAGTGCAGCACTTTAATAGCATCATCTTTCATGATTTGAAACAGCTCCACTGGAATTCCATCACCTCTACTTGCTTTGCTCATTGTGATACTTTCTAGGCCCACTTGACTTCACATTCCAGGATGTCTGGCTCTAGATGAGTGATCACACCATCGTGATTATCTAGGTAGTGAAGATTCTTTTCGTACAGTTCTTCTGTGTATTCTTGCCATCTCTTTTTATACATATGTGTGTGTATGTGTATATATATACATACATATGTACATATATACATACATATGTATATATATTCTTTTCCACTGTGGTTTCTCACAGGATGTTGAATATAATTCCCTCTGTCATACAGGAAAGCCTTGTTGTTTATCAGTTCTGTATATAATAGTTTGCATCTGCTGATCCCAAACTTCTAATCTACCCCCCAGCCACTCCCTTTTGGCAACCACAGGTCTGTTCTCTGTGACTCTTTTTATGTTTTATAAATAAGTTCATTTCTGTCATATTTTAGATTCTACACAAATGATATAATACAGTATTTGTCTTTCTATTTCTGACAGTTAGTATGATCATCTTCAGACCCGTCCCTGTTGCTGCAAATGGCATGATTCTTTTTGATGATGATTAATATTCCATCGTGTATGTGTACCCCACCTTTTGTCCATGGATATTTAGGTTGTTTCCATGTCTAAGCTATTGTGGATAGTGCTACTCTGAACATAGGAGTGCGTGTGTCCTTCAGATTACTTGTAGGCCATCATTTATGCTGGGTCTAAGCTTGATTCCTCCTCCTACTTCCACCAGCTCCAATCCACACCCACTGCGGCCTTGCCCTGCCATATTTTGGACTGTAGCTTTCCCTGCTGAGACCTCATGTTATACCTCTATGCCTGCTTGTTGAATGCCTCTAACTTCTGCTCTTATTTGCTCTTAATGCTTTCTCTTCAGGATTAAGTCAGTTCTCCTTTCATTTCGCTCTGGGACTCAGAGGTGTCTGTGGGGAAAAGCAGAGAAGGGAAGGGTTGATGAGCACTCGAGTTCAGTCTAAGCAACCCCTCTGCTTAGGTTTGTTTCCGTTGCCTACCCTGATGCCCTGTGGGATCAAAACTGTTACTGCATTTCCCTGTGGTGACAGAGACTTGTTTTGAATCACAGAAATCTCATGTAGCTCATTGAATCACTGACATACCTTCTTCCTCTTGCCTTCTTATCTTAACTTTATGGAATGGAAAATAGTATAGCCAGAAGTATTCAGGGTTAGTTTTCTTTGAAATATAAGCAAGATAGGAAGTAAATGGAAAGTAAGTCAAAAAAGTTTCTAGTGGGATTAGTTTTAACTACAAAAGAATATCTCACCTAACTGGGGAAGGCTTCTCTGATTTTCTGTGCCAGTAATGACTTTATGGTTGGGGTAAATATTGTTGCCTCTCTCTCATCCCTATTTATTTTACTCATTCAGCTCTTCTTAGAGAAGCAGAGATCAGTGAATCAGTCTCAGTCACTCTTTTATTCATCTCGTGGCAAAACAGTGACAGCATGCACATATATGCACCAAAAGCTCTGAGAGAGAAACCAGTGAGCCGAAAGCAAGGTGGGAAACAACATGGGCCAGGAATAAAAGAAAAGGCAATGAGAAAACCTTTCTTAGCATTGACCAGCATTGAATATGATTGTCCAATTCAGGATGACTGTGCAGTGAATCGGCAGCTTCACTCAAGGGCTGTGTCCAGAGCACCCAGGGCAGCAGAAGGCTTTCAGTCTGGGCGTAACCTGGAGACACCAAATTGCAGAGAGCGCCTTCCCCAGGGAGTCTCAACAAAGTCACTGGACTCACGGTTGAGCTGAGTGTGACCAGGATAGCAGACGCTTCATCAGTTATCTCTGGCCAAAGAAATGCTGAGCAGTTATCACCCCAGAACCTCAATTTGTAGCAATAAAGATTCATTTTTGGTTACAGACTCACAGCCCAGCTGGGCATTTTTGCTACGTGGGCTCAGCTCCTTTGGGCTTACGCATGCATCGGTGGTCAGCTGGTGGGTCAGTTGGGGACTGGCTAGTCACAGATGACCTCAGCTGGACTGACTCAGCTGTGTCCCGCCAGGTCTCTCATGCCCTGTTGGCTTAGCCTGGCCTTGCTTGTGGTGACGAGCAAAGTCCCAAGAGAATGAGCCCAAGCTTGCAAGACCTCTTGAAGTCTTGATTTAGAACTGGCACATAGTGCTTCTGCTTTTTTCTATTGGCCAAAGCAGGGTTCAGGGCCAACCCCAGAGTCAGAATGGGAAGAGTCTTCAAAGTTGGCAGACAAAGGAAAAGGACACACAGAAGCTGTAAACTGGAGGCATCAAGGAGTCTGCCTCATTCCACAGCCTCCTGTACCAAACATTGGATCTGGGGGAGGTTTTGTGTGTGTGTGTGTGTTTGTGTGTGTGTGTGCATGCGCGCTCGGTCATGTCTGACTCTTTGTGACCCCTTTGAACTGTAGCTCAAGAGGCTTCTCTCTCCATGGAATTTTCCAGGTAAGACTACTAGAGTGGGTTGCCATTTCTTTCTCCAGGGGATCTTCCTCACCCAGGGATGAAACCTGCATTTCTGGTGTCTCCTGCCTTGGAAGGCAGATTATTTACCAACTGTACCAGCTAGGAGGCTGGCCTTACCAGGGCACAAAGGTCAGAAAGTAAAACAGGAACAGTCATTATGAGAAGATCCACTTTTAAGAAGAGGGACTGGGATGGAGCCGCCTACTGGTTCCTCCTTTGGGACAAGGAGCAAATTCTCTGAGGGGCAAATGAAAGGGGTGGCTCATGGGTCCCTTGACAAACTTGCCTCGGGAGCAGTTATATGAACAGTAAAGAGGTCCTTTTAATCTCGACGAATTTAATCCAGAATGAATGAGCAGAGGCTGGACATTCTTAATTTGAAGCACTGACTGATTTCCTGGCTTCCCAGGTGGCTCTCATGCTAGAGAACCTGCCTGCCAGTGCAGGAGAATAAGAGACCTGGTTCAGTCTCGGGGGCGGGAAGATTCCCTGCAGAAGGAAATGGCAGTCCACTCCAATATTCTCGCCTGGAGAATCCCATGGACAGGGGAGCCGGGCGGGCTGCAGTCCATAGGATTGCCAAGAGTTGGTCACGACTGAAGCGAACACACACACACACAGACACACACAGACACACACACACACACACACAGACACACACAGACACACACACACACACACACACACTGATT
Source organism: Madoqua kirkii (assembly GCA_006408675.1). NCBI lineage: Eukaryota > Metazoa > Chordata > Mammalia > Artiodactyla > Bovidae > Madoqua > Madoqua kirkii. The sequence continues at coordinate 26,947 of SJYC01113738.1, forward strand.
TCCTACCAGTGCTGGGGAAGGAGACTTGGAGAGCACATGCTATTCTGGGCTTGTGCAGTCTGGCTGGGGCTGTTAGAGACCCCGACATGCTCCTTCCCCACACACTGCACTTAATTCAGGGAATCTGAGTACCATTCAGGGAATTCAAGCACTAGTTCTCAAAAAGCATGGTCCTCAGACCAGCAACGTCAGCATCGCTTGGCAGCCTGGTAGAAACACAGATTCCTAACTCCAAAAGATTTCTGAATCAGAGACTCTGGGGGTGAGACTTAGGAATCTGTGTGGTAGCAGCTCTCCAGGTGATTCTAATGCTCGCTCAAGTTTGAGACTGCTGAGTTAGAGGATTGTATGTGGCTTTGACAGATTTAAAAGAAAATAGCTAGTGTAGCAAATATCAATTCACGATCTCCACTCCTATTTGAAACTCAAATCATTAAGTCATAGTATAGTGTAGGTGTGTCCTGTGTAATATTTGGGACATATTTATTCATTGGACATGCTTATACTAAAATATTACTTATTGTTGATCTGAAATTAAGTTTATTTTATCTGATAACCCTAAAAAGAAGTATAGAAAACTGTCTGAGGTTTCAAAGAACAATCAAGATCATTATATAAGAGATTCTAGAGAAAAGGCTAAAGAAATTGATGTGGTGAACACAGAGAGGAGGACACTGGTGGAAGGTTTTACTTAAAGGGGATGCTGCTGAGCAGAAGAAATTTCTCTTAGCACAACTTCCTGTCAGTAAATGACTTCAGTAGGGGTTCTGAGTGATTTTGTGATTCTCAGTGGTTGTCAGATGGATTTGGAGATTTTATGCAACTGTGATAACTGTGATGCATTCCTCTAGCCCATGTTTGTTAAGGAGCAACTTAGAGAAGCGTTTGCCAACAGAGGGCTGGAGCAGTTGATTTCTCAAGGTCTTTTATGACTTCTCTTGAGACTGTTTGCAGAAACTAATACATTAAGCAACTATATTCCAATACATTTTTCAAAAAGACTGAATTTACAGTTTTTGCTTATTTTTTGAAAAGTTCATAGTCTTTTAATTGATTTTTAAATGTGAGCTTATCTGGAAGGTTGGCTCTTCAGAACACGGATATGAAGGTGAGGCAGTAAAGCAGAGCTGTTAAGAAGATGCTTTTGAAGCCATATGCCCGAGACAGCAAAGCTCTATACTCTGGATCGCCATTCACCTTTGCTCTTGGCACTTGACTCCTGCAGGCCTGTGGTATCTTTTGTTGCAATTACCAAAGTTATCTTGATGACCTTAACCTCCCTCCAGCCCACTTTACTGCTCAACCAGATTAGTGTTCCAAAGAAAAATCTCAGTTCAAATCACCTCTGGCTAAAAGCTTTTGGAGATGTTAAGTTGCAAATGTTAGTCCTTTAATCCCAAACTTACTCCCTTGGAGTCAAGTTGTGCACAGTTATCTGTATTGTCCTTTTTTTTTTTTCTGTGAGCCTTTGGGCTTCTTAAGAACAGTATTGCTTTCTCTCTACCCCGTATCACCTGCCATGGTCCTTTAAAGCTATGATTTACTCTGGTATCTTCTGCATGAGTAAATGAATGAATTCAAAAGGGAAATACTTCTAATTGCCTCATCTTTCATATATGATCCCAGAATTCAAGATGATTGGGTATGAAATCGATTGGGTGAATTGACTAGCATTCTGGAACTAAAATTATTGTTCTTGCTTGGGGAGAGGTCTTCATATTTTTGTTTCGTGGACCCATTTGGCATCTGGGAAGCATATGGGTTTTTCTGCAGAATAAAGCTTGTTAATGCATCAAGTAAAATACATAAGATTATCAAGAAATCAGTTATATTGCATTAGAGCTATCAAAGTATTATGAATTGTATTATTATAATGTATTCATCTTTAACACATAAGCTAATACTTGGTAGTAGGCCTATTAGCTACTATACTTTCTAAGTGGTGATGAGAATTCACAGCATTTCAAGATCCTATGGCAACTGTAGTGTAATATTAAAATATCTGTGATTTCTGTTGATGACAGAATCACAAATCATCCTATTATTGAAGAAGAGCCTAGATTTTCACGAGAAGTTAGTGCCAATAAAGATGTAACTTTATTCCAGTCTTAGTTCATAGAACCGCCCCAACCTGGCCCTGAATTCTCTAGACTCCTGAGAGGATGCTAAGACTGTTTCAGAAGGGCCTGTGAGACAAGTCTGTGTAGCTGCGTTGTAGTCAAGAGAGTCTGCATTGAGCTTGGAAGAGTCATTTGTGCAAGTAGGTTTATACAGTTTTAAGTGCTTACGCAAGAGCTTTTAGAACATATGCCTGTCTACCTTAGCACCTAAGATCTTGGAGACACTGAATAAACCCTTTCTGTGTAACAACACAACCTTCCAGTGCAGATGACAAGTAAAACTCTCCCCACCCCCTCTCCCACACTGTGGGAACAGGAGCATCCTTCAGCTTTAAAACTGCCATAATCTGTGGCCCAGGCCCCACACATGCAGACGGGTTTCTCTTTCTAAACCTCCTGGAAAGTTGTTTAGTTGAACCGAGCTGTTCAGTTGAATGTCTCCCTAACGATGGTGGATTGATAGGTTTGCACGTTGACATTTACTTGTTGAACTTGCTCCCTCTATCTACTTCTAAAGGGACTTGTGGGCAGCATGTGACCTGCAGCAAACTGCAGAACAGAGGGTCTCTGAGCAGCACTCCTCTGGGCTTCTTGGAGGGGCTAAAGTGACCGGTGCTCAGGCGCTGGGTGATCAGATTTCCAGGCCTGACTCCTGCACTGTGGTCTCGGAGAAACTGGGAAGCATGTTTTAAGGCAGCTTCTATTTTCTCCCAACCTAAATTATACAAACATATTTCTGTTCATTCCTTAAAAAGTATTAAAGTGAAGTCGCTCAGTCATCTCCGACTCTTTGTGACCTCGTGGACGATAACCTATCAGGCTCCTCAGTTCATGGAATTTTCCAGGCAAGAGTACTGGAGTGGATTGCCATTCCCTTCTCCACGGGATCTTCCTGATCCAGGGATCGAACCCAGGTCTCCCGCATTGCGGGTAGACACTTTACCGTCTGAGCCAAAACTTGGCTGTAAACCAAAAACCTCAAACTCCCGGGATGAGAACTCCCTAAAGCAAAGGATGCTGGCGATGTAAAGGACCTGGAGATAAAAATGGTCAGATACCGAGTGTCAAGTAATTCAGCTGAGTAGTGCTGTTCTTTCATCGGTGGAGGCTACTTCAGCTCCTCCGAACTTGTAGACACAGCGTCACCTGCAAACAGGACATCAGTCCAAGAGCCCCACTGAGCTGAAGGTGCAGGCAGGTGGGGATTCCTGGTTACAGGAAAGGGGTTTCCAAGTAGGACTGTACAAATTAGAGGAAGGGAAAATAACTGTATTTTAAGCTGGATAGTGCTTTTTTATACTAAGGAATGGAGATCCCTTGACCTATAAATGGGAGGATAGACCGCCAGCGAGGCAAAACGAGATGCAAAACAAGACCCTGAGTAGGGAAGCACGGGTCACTTCCAAGGTGTTAAAGTGGCCTGAGTTAAAAGCTTTGGAAAAATGTTTGGGTACGTCTATCCTCTGCACAAGCCTGCTAAACCTGAAATACACAAGTGACTGGAAAAAACCAGTATTAAAGCCGCCTATAATATAATTCTTCATTCTACAAGGCACTGACATACAGCAGCAATCAGGACAAGGGTTCTTATAACACTGAAAACTGCAGGATTGTGGACCATGTTTCTAATTGTGTCAGTGGCTTGTCAGTGCTATTAATTATGAAAATAAGATGACTTTCTTTATTAACATGTATATATTACATACCTCTCTTTTCATGTCTGTATCTGTATGTATATATACATATACACACACAAAACATGTGTGTTTTAAATATATATATATATTTTCTCTCTTCTAAGTCATCTAAATGCTCTTGACTTTGAGACTCTCTGATTTGGTTGGAACTAATACCAAATTTGGGAGTGTTTTAATATACCATGTTAACTTGAATAGTTTCTTGATACAAGAGAGATAAGGGAGTGGTTTGTAACATTAGAAATAAAGTGTGGTAATTGAAATTTTCACAGTACATACTTTATTGATGACTAATTTTGACATCTCTTGTGCATGTAATTAAATATAGAAAGGCTGTCTTTTTTTGTTGTTAGATGAATTTAGTTAAAATTGTGTATAGAGTTCATGTTATTTATTTTTGTTTTTTTGTTTTATTGGGTGAAAAGTTGAAATCTGACCCAGTGAATCCTTTTAACCCTTTGAGAACTATATATTTTAAGTTATTGAGAATCACAACTATGTCCTCAAATTCCTTATGACCTAACAGGCTAGTTCCTTCATGAAGTTTTCTCTGATCCCCTATGTTATTTTTTCATTGCTGCTGTAGAAAATTAACATGAAGTGAGTCACTTACAACAATACAGATTTGGACTTCCCTGGTGGTCCAGTGGTTAAGAATCCACCTCCCAGTGCAGGGGACGTGGACTCCAGCCCTAGTCTGGGGGTCTCCCACATGCCATGGAGCAGCTAAGTTCATGCACCACAACCAGTGAGCCCCCGTGCGACGACTGCCGGCAGTCACGCACCTAGAGCCACGCTCCACAGAAAGGCAAGCTGCCATCACAAGCAGCCCGAGCCCCGCAACTCAGGAGGAGCCCCAGCACCGCGCCCAGAGACAGTGGCTGTGCAGCAACGAAGACCCAGCACAGCCAGAAATAAACAATAAGCAAACGAATAACAAGTTTAAAAAATACATTGAGATTCCATTTCAAAATATAGCACAGGTCTATTATTATCTTTCTGTTTTGGAGATCAAAAGTCCAAAATGGCTCTGATTGTGCTAAAACCAAGACGTTGGCTGGGCTGTTCTTCTGAAGGCTCTGGGGAGATCTGTTTCCTTGCCTTTCCAGCTTCTAGACATTGCCTGCATTCCTTGGCTTGTGCCCCCTTCTGTCTTCAAAACCGTCAATGGCCTGCGAAGTCTTTCTCATAGTATGATCTATTTCTTACTCTTCTGTTTCCTTCTTCCCCACTGAAGGACCTTGATGATTATATTGGGTCCACCTGGATAATCCAGGGTAAATCTTTTTATGTTATGATCCTCTGATTAGTAATTTTAATGCCGCCTGCAACTTTTGCCTATGATTCTCCTTCGCTTATCACATCGCATATTCACAGATTCTGAACAGGAGGAAGCTACTATCTTGCTTATCACGTTCCTTAAATCAGGGATGACCCCTGGGCTTCTTGTAAGGTTTTAGTGACACTCTCTCACCTTTCTATTTTTCATGACATTCTCTATCTCTCTTTCGTCTTTTAACCTCTGGACAGCACAGGACCATGTCTGCATTATATTTGTATTTTCACTTTACAGCAACACTGAAACAGGCATATATTCTTTGAGAAAATGAATGATTCTCTGTACAGCTTTATCCAAAAATGGTTAGATGAGAGGAGTCAAATATAGAAGTATAAAAAACGGAAACAGATAAAAATGGGCAGATTATCATCAGTACTGCCTGTAAGAGAATAGTTTCTTCAAGTGCATCCCTGTCTCTCACCGTTGAATAATATCACTGGTCAAAGAATACGGTCCACGTAAGAGTTACTACTGTTTTTCTCACTCTAATATTTTGGCATTAAAAAATCCTTTAATGTCTTGGCTTTTTAAGCAGAATTTTCTCTTTGAGGGCTTATGAACTCTGCTGCTGCTAAGTCGCTTCAGTCGTGTCCAACTCTGTGCGACCCCATAGATGGTAGCCCACCAGGTCCCCTGTCCCTGGGATGCTCTAGGCAAGAACACTGGAGTGGGTTGCCATTTCCTTCTCCAGTGCATGAAAGTGAAATGTGAAAGTGAAGTCGCTCAGTCATGTCCAGCTCTCAGCGACCCCATGGACTGCAGCCCACCAGGCTCTTCTGTCCATTGGATTTTCCAGGCAAGAGTACTGGAGTGGGGTGCCATTGCCTTCTCCGTTATGAACTCTGGGCATCCTAAACTCTCATATCTGAACCTGCAAATTCTGGAAAATTGTGGCCAAACTGTGGGATGAATGCCCTCATGAATGTGGGACTCCTTCTGGGTAGTTAGCCTGCTCTGGCCAAGTGTACCCAGCATCCTCAAGACTCTAAGAGCTTTGACTTTAAAGCACTTCCAAACATGTACAGCTTTTCTGTGAGGTACACTGAAGAGCCGAGGAAAGTGAATGATATCCCCAAGATGTCCAAGATGCCAAGATTTTCTCCCCTGTATCTTTAGACTGCATGTGAGTTATATATTCTATTTCATGATGTATTTGAGTACTAATAAATATATGCATTATATATGTATATATATGTATATGTGTATATATATATATTTATAATGTTGTTGTTCAGTTGATTAGTCATGTCCAACTCTTTGCGACCCCATGGACCGCAGTACACCAGGCTTTGCTGTCCATCACCATTTCGCAGAGCTTGCTCAAACTCATGTCCATTGAGTCAGTGATGCCATCCAATCATCTTGTCCTCTTCTCCTCCTGTGTTCAGTCTTTCCCAGAATCAGGGTCTTTTCTAAGGAGTGAGCTCTTCTCATCAGGTGGCCAAAGTTTTGGAGCTTCAGCTTCAGCATTAGTCTTTCCAGTGAATATTAAGGATTGATTTCCTCTAGGATTGACTGATTTGATCTCCTTGTAGTCCAAGGGAATCTCAAGAGTCTTCCCCATCACTACAGTTCAAAAGCATCAGTTCTTTGGTGCTCAGATTTCTTTATGGTCCAGCTCTTAAACATTCATACATGACTACTGGAAAAACCATAGCTTTGACTACACAGACGTTTGTTGGCTAAGTAATGTCTCTACTTTTTAATATACCGTCTATGTTGGTCATAGCTTTTCCTCCAAGGAGCAAGCATCTTTTAATTTCATGGCTTCAATCACCATCTGCTGTGATTTTGGAGCCCAAGAAAATAAAGTCTGTCAGTGTTTCCATTGTTTCTGCATCTATTTGCCATGAAGTGAAGGGACCGCATCTTAGTTTTTTGAATGTTGAGTTTTAAGGCAGATTTTTCGCTTTCTATATGTATAACCTATTTAGATAGTTTATATGAAGTTTCAACTCTCTCCCACATCCAGAAAGTGTCATTTTGAAAAGTGAGTACATACTATTCTTGATATGTTCTTGACGTAGGCAGGCATCTTCTCCTGTCTCATGGGTGGAGAACACTGGCCACAGAGGACACCACACTTGTCCACTGTCACACAGCTGACTTGTGACGTGTATGATACAGTGACTTGAATCTAGATGAGTTCAGTCCACATTCCGTGCTTCTTATACATCTAGTGCCACACAAACTACATTTTCTCAGGAATCAAGGCTTGTAGTTCTTGATGTTTCTTTTAATTCATGATCTGAATAATGCAGCAATCCACAAATTTCCATGGTATGTTACTCTAATGGTATTCTCTGTGGAAAGAAAAATATTTTGTAATCAAGTATAATTAACAATACATTCAAAATTAAAGCGTGTACCTCCATGACAGTGACTATGCATGCAAAGCTCAATAGTAAAGAAATGTTTCTTAATTTCTTTTACCCCAGGATTTTCCAAACTCATTTGACCACAGAACTCTTGTTTTCTGCCCTCATTCTCCCATAATAGTTATTGTCTTTCGGGAAAGCTACAAATTCCTAAATATTGGGTCCCCAGTTAGTCTGATATGATTATGTAGCTAGCCAGTGTGTAAATGGAGCTGTTGTTAATGGGCAGAAATTGGCTTTGCCTCCTGTTTCCATTAGGAATGCTTTCAGCAGCAAGTAGCAGAGTGTCTAAATATTTTCAGTTTAAGCTCTTGCTAATCATAGTCTGATCCTTATATCAGCTATATAGATGTCACTATGGAGCCTGTTGGGAATTTGAAATTTCAAGTCTCACCCTACATTTGCTGAAAGGGAATCTATATTTTAGTAAGATCTTCAGGTAATTGATGATATAAGAAATTCAAAGGTGGAGCATCTTATTTTGATTGCAACTCAAGGGGGTTTTCAGGACTGAGCGTCTTAATGCTTCAAGGCGGTAAAGTGGCCGCCAAAGCTCTGTGCATTTTACCCTCCCTTCAGTTCAGCTCAGTTCAGTCACTCAGTTGTGTCCGACTCTTCGCGACCCCATGAATCGCAGCATGCCAGGCCTCCCTGTCCATCACCGACTCCTGGAATTCACTCAAACTCACATCCATCGAGTTGGTGATGCCATCTAGCCATTCATCCTCTGTCGTCTCCTTCTCCTCCTGTCCCCAATCCCTCCTAGCATCAAAGTCTTTTCCAGTGAGTCAACTCTTCACATGAGGTGGCCAAAGTACTGGAGTTTCAGCTTTAGCATCATTCCTTCCAAAGAAATCCCAGGGCTGATCTCCTTCAGAATGGACTGGTTGGATCTCCTTGCAGTCCCAGGGACTCTCAGGAGTCTTCTGCAATACCACAGTTCAAAAGCATCAATTCTTTGGTGCTCAGCTTTCTTCACAATCTAGCACTCACATCCATACATGACCACTGGAAAAACCATAGCCTTGACTAGATGGACCTTTGTTATCAAAGTAATATCTCTGCTTTTGAATATGCTATCTAGGTTGGTCATAATTTTTCTTCCAAAGAGTAAGCGTCTTTTAATTTCATGGCTGCAGTCACCATCTGCAGTGATTTTGGAGCCCAAAATAATAAAGTCTGATGCTGTTTCCACTGTTTTCCCATTTCCCATGAGGTGATGGGACCAGATGCCGTGGTCTTAGTTTTCTGAATATTGAGCTTTAAGCCAACTTTTTCACTCTCCTCTTTTACTTTTATCAAGAGGCTTTTTAGTTCCTCTTCACTTTCTGCCATAAGGGTGGTGTCATCTGCATATCTGAGGTTATTGGTATTTCTCCCAGCAATCTTGATTCCAGCTTGTGTTTCTTCCAGTGCAGCATTTCTCATGATGTACTCTGCATATAAGTTGAATAAGCAGGGTGACAATATACAGCCTTGATGTACTCCTTTTCCTATTTGGAACCAGTCTGTTGTTCCATGTCCAGTTCTAACCATTGCTTTCTGGCCTGCATGCAAGTTTCTCAAGAGGCAGGTTAGGTGGTCTGATATTGCCATCTCTTTCAGAATTTTCCACAGTTTACTGTGATCCACACAGTCAAAGGCTTTGGCATAGTCAATAAAGCAGAAAGAGAGGTTTTTCTGGAACCCTCTTGCTTTGTTGATGATCCAGCAGATATTGGCAATTTGATCTCTGGTTCCTCTGCCTTTTCTAAAACCAGTTTGAACATCTGGAAGTTCATGGTTCACATATTCCTGAAGCCTCGCTTGGAGAATTTTGAGCATTACTTTACTAGCCTGTGAGATGAGTGCAATTGTGTGGTAGTTTGAGCATTCTCTGGCATTGCCTTTCTTTGGGATTGGAATGAAAACTGACCTTTTCCAGTCCTGTGGCCACTGCTGAGTTTTCCCAATTTGCTTGCATACCCTCTCTTAGCTACATTTAAATTCAGCTAGAAGGAGATGGGCAAAAGGCGCAGTAGCATGGAATGAGGCAGAGATATGGACATTTTTCTCATGTGCCCTTTTGGACTCTATGGGAGAGGGAGAGGGTGGGGTGATTTGGGAGAATGGCGCTGAAACATGTATAATATCATATATGAAACAAATCACCAGTCCAGGTTTGATGCATGATACTGGATGCTTGGGGCTGGTGCACTGGGACGACCCAGAGGGATGGTATGGGGAGGGAGGAAGGAGGGGGGTTCAGGATGGGGAACACGTGTATACCTGTGGCGGATTCATGTTGATGTATGGCACAACCGATACAATATTGTAAAGTAATTAACTTCCAATTAAAATAAATAAATTTATATTAATAAATAAGTAAAGTGTAATAAAAAAAATTTAAAAATTTGGCCAGCCCTACATGGCTTGCCAGATCTCAGTTCCCTAACCAGAGATGGAACCTGGGCTACAGCAGTGAAAGCACCAAATTCTAATCACTAGTCCACTAGGGAACTCCAGGGCTTTCTTTTTATTAATAAATAGCTTCTTATCAGCAGGCCTGTTATAAATTCTCCTTGGTTCTGATTAGCTAGACCTAGGTCACGTACTCACCCATTAGGTAGTTTCTGACAGCATGTAACAGGAAAGCCTCAGTTGCCTTCGGTTTTCCCAGTGCTGTCCAAAAAATATAAAGCTAGCCATATATATAATACACAATTTTATAGTAGACAGATTAAAAAAAAAGAAAAAGAAAACAGGTAAAATTAATAATTTATTTAGCCCAATAAATCTAGTCCATTATAATTTCAACATACAAGTAATATCCAAAAATTGCCAATGACATTTTGTTTTCTTCATTTCATGCTAAATTTTTGACATCAAGTCCATATTTTGTACTTATATCACATTTCAAGTCAGTTGCTGAATTTTTATAAGAAATATTTAATCTGAGATCAAACATGAGATCAATACATGAGATGTATTTTGATCTCATAAAAGACACAATTGAAAAAATATCCATCAGATTGCTCCATGCATAATTAAATATTTTCCTATAATCAAATCATGTTTCAAATTTTAAATTTAAATTTAATTAAAAATTTGATTCTTCAGTCATACCAGTCACGTTTCAAGTGCCTGCTAGCTATCATGTTGGACAGTATGGTACTAGACCGTTGCTCCTTAAAACATCGAGGGACCAGTAAAGACAACCTTATCTGAGAGCTGGTTAGAACTGCTTAATCCTGGGTCCCACCCTAGATCTATTCAGTCAAAATCTATAATTTAAGGCATATTAAAGCTGTTCTCAACTTTTACTAGGTTTTAGAATGACTGTGGGAACTTTCAAAACTGCTGATGCTTACACCCTATCTGAGAACCTTGGATTCTGACGTCAATTTTTTACTGAAGCTTTCCAGGTTATTCCTCTATGCAGCCACATTTGAGAACTGCTGGCCTCAACCAGTCCTGATTTGTCCCCTCAAGTCAGGCGCGTTGTAATCCCAGCACTGTGTAGTAGAGGCCTAAATAAGGAGCCACACTGGTTTCCACAGTGGCTTCCCTCTGCTGTGCGGATGCTTTCTGAAGGGACTGGAGTCTGGCTGGAATCTGCTGCACTCGCCGGGGCCACACTCTCTCGGTCTTCTTCTCTGTTCAGTCTGGCTGTTTCCTCTGCTTCCCATGTGGTCAGCCGTTTCACCAGTGTTCGCCTTCCATGCTCTCCCAGGTTGCCGGCTGGTGAGGCTGTGCTCATGCACTCAAACCCTATCTGGAAGGGCGTAAAGGGTGGCCAGTTCCTCCAGCTCCTCACCTCTGCTCCAGCCTAGGTATTTCCAGAATTAACTTCTTCCAGGTGCTCACGATTCTGCTTTTGTTTCTCTGATTACGTTTTGGCTCCTCTTTGATGATGAGCTCAAATGAGGTGGGCATATGTATGAGTTGTGAGATGTGCTTTTTATGATCACCTTTGGGTGCCTTATAAGCTGCTTGTGTACCCTCCTCTGGGTTCCTGAAAAGTTGAACTGTGCACAGATCTCGAAACACAGGCTTACCTATTTACGTGCCTCTGTTGCAAGCTGTGCTGCCTGAACGTGTCTTCTGAGGAGGGGACTCTAGCAGCATGGACTTGGGGGTGGGGTGGGGGACAGGTGCTTCTCCACTGGGAACCTCCACCCGAGTGGCTCTCATTAGTCCAGACAAAGCCACTTTAAAACAATAGTGTATTCAGTTTGCTCAGCTCTAAGAGATGCTGTGTTCTTGCTTGTGTGGACTCAAGCACAAAGGGCTGATTGACAGCCTTTTGAAATCTAACATGTTTCTTGGTAGAGGAGCTTTTTGTACAGCATACATTTCCATGATGAGTAATTACTGTCGAATCTAATAAAAGGATTTCTGCAAAATTTAGACCATGCAACATTTAGCCTAGGTAATAAAACAACTACGTATTAACTATTAAGAGAATTCTGTTAGCTTCTGGAAATTATTATTAAAGTATAAATGTTTTTGTTCTAGATTGTATAAACAAATATGTAAAGACTGAACACCTGGATAAATATGAGCTAACCAACAACAGCAATTCTTACTCTTTTGTTTGAAAGTAAAACTGTGTAGATGCTATGACTTAGAAAGGCTTAGTTTAGAAAAATCTGATTTTCAAATTTAAAATTGTAAATAGGATCAAAGAGGTTATTAAAGATAATTTAAAATTTTATCACATGACATTATTTTTCTAATATATATATTACAGTAGAAAAATGAATATGGTAAAGTCCCTGTGAAATTTTTGCATATTTATTAAAAGTGGACTATTCAAAGAAATTCTCTGAAAAGTGTGGTCCATATGATTCAAATTATGTATAGAACAACATATTATTAAAAGTATAATGTCAGCATCCATATTAGAATGAAGAAATATTATGAAGAACTCCTGACATTTTGAAGGGCTGGGAAAACTTTGACTCTTCTACATTTAAACACTCTATTCAACATAACAGGAAAAGCTAATAATTAAAAACATATTACATGTAGTAAAATACAATAGTGTATTCAGTTTGCTCAGCTCTAAGAGATGCTGTGTTCTTGCTTGTGTGGACTCAAGCACAAAGGGCTGATTGACAGCCTTTTGAAATCTAACATGTTTCTTGGTAGAGGAGCTTTTTGTACAGCATACATTTCCATGATGAGTAATTACTGTCGAATCTAATAAAAGGATTTCTGCAAAATTTAGACCATGCAACATTTAGCCTAGGTAATAAAACAACTACGTATTAACTATTAAGAGAATTCTGTTAGCTTCTGGAAATTATTATTAAAGTATAAATGTTTTTGTTCTAGATTGTATAAACAAATATGTAAAGACTGAACACCTGGATAAATATGAGCTAACCAACAACAGCAATTCTTACTCTTTTGTTTGAAAGTAAAACTGTGTAGATGCTATGACTTAGAAAGGCTTAGTTTAGAAAAATCTGATTTTCAAATTTAAAATTGTAAATAGGATCAAAGAGGTTATTAAAGATAATTTAAAATTTTATCACATGACATTATTTTTCTAATATATATATTACAGTAGAAAAATGAATATGGTAAAGTCCCTGTGAAATTTTTGCATATTTATTAAAAGTGGACTATTCAAAGAAATTCTCTGAAAAGTGTGGTCCATATGATTCAAATTATGTATAGAACAACATATTATTAAAAGTATAATGTCAGCATCCATATTAGAATGAAGAAATATTATGAAGAACTCCTGACATTTTGAAGGGCTGGGAAAACTTTGACTCTTCTACATTTAAACACTCTATTCAACATAACAGGAAAAGCTAATAATTAAAAACATATTACATGTAGTAAAATACACATTTATTTCTGCATATTCAATGAAGTGGGCTTCCCAGGTGGCTCAGTGGGTAAAGAATCTGCCTGCAGTGCTGGAGACGCTAGAAATAGGGGTTTGATTCCGGGGACAGGAAGATCCTCTGGAGGGGGGCACAGCAACCCATTCCAGTGTTCTTGCCTGGAGATTCCCATGGTCAGGGAACCAGATCCCATATGCTGCAGCTAAGAGTTTGATTGGCACAACTAAGACCTGGCATAGCCAAATAAATGAAATTAAATAATTTAAAAAACAAACCAACAAAACCCAAAAACCCTCAAGATAGTAACTCTTTGGCAAATCTTTAAAAGAAAAAAAGAGCTATCAAAATCAGAATAGGGTTTTTATTGATAGGAAGCTCTAAAGGCAAAATGAAATTTCTATAACAGAAAATGTGATAAGTCTGCATGTTCTCTGGTAACAAGACGGTGGCTGTCAATCAGGCCCTTCTCATCTCCGTTTTCTTTACTCTGGTCCTTGGAGCAGCACAGGTGGGAGCAGTGTTGTATGACCATCTCTCCCTTCACACAACAACTTGTTTCTGCAGAGAGTAGCTATCTTGTAATTTTCACATTATAAGTGTGATTTTGCAATTTACAAAAGTTAGTGTGTAAAAAAGTTATAGTACAAAACATGGTCTTAATGAGCAAACCATTCACAATGATTTACTAGTTTGTTAGAGAAAACGTGAGAGGTGGACAGGGAAAGAGGTGAAGCAAACAGAAGGACCCTACTCTCTCATTTTATGGAGAGAGGGAGATAAGACTGTCTCTGTTTGGAGAAGTAATGGAGGTTTAGACTGTCTACAGATTAATTGAAAAGAAGTATTATGTAATATTAGTGGCAGTGAAGAGAAGGAAAAAGGAGAATGGCATACCATGGAGTCAAATGATAATTTTTCAGTTAACAAATCAAGAAATAGGGGTTTGAGCGTGTTATCTGGAGGTACACTTTCCAGTTCAGTAGCTACTGGCCGTGTGGAGTTATTGAAGCCATGTGGAGCCACTGAAATGTGGCTCATCCAAATTGAAATGTGCTACATGGAAAGCCTGGGCCTTCTCTGGGAATCTCCCCATGATAAAGAATCCATCTGCCAATGCAGGAGATACAGGCTTGATCCCTGGGTTGGGAAGATTCCCTGGGGGAGGAAATGGCAACCTGCCTCTTGCCTGGAAAATCCCATGGACAGAGGAGCCTGGCAAGCCCCTGCAGTCCCTGTGGTCATAGAATAGTCAGACACGACTTAGTGACTAAACAGCAACAACAAGGAAAATACGCCTCAGATTCCAAAGATTTAGTATGAAAAAACAAGTGTAAAAATTCCTTAGTAAGTTTAGTATTACAGTATTACATGTTGAATTGATAATATTTTTAGTGTAGTTAGTTAAATAATATATTATTTCTAAAATTCTGTTCAGTTCATTCGCTCAGTTATGTCTTGACTCTCTGTGACTCCATGGACTACAGCACACCAGGCCTCCCTGTTCATCACTACTCCTGGAGCTTGCTCAAACTCATGTCCATCAAGTCGGTGATGCCATCCAACCATCTCATCCTCTGTCGTCCCCTTCTCCTTCCGCCTCCAATCTTTCCCAGCATCAGGGTATTTTCCAGGGAGTCAGTTGTTCGCATAGGTGGCCAAGATATTGGAGCTTCAGCTTCAGCACCAGTCCTTCCAGTGAATATTCAGAGCTGGTTTCCTTTAGGATGGACTGGTTGGGTCGTCTTGCAGTCCAAGGGACTCTCAAGAGTTTTCCCCAACACCACAGTTTCTAGTAATCGTCATAGTCAGTAGCTGGTAACGTTGCTTATCTCTCATAAGTCTGATTCAAAGAGCATTTTCTTGTTTGATACATTTTCAGAGAAGGATGATCATGGAATTATGGTTTTCTTTACTTAGTTTTGATCATTTTATGTATTTTTCCACATGAAAATGCTTGAAGAAATTGAGACTTAGTTATGTTCAAACAGTCAAGGCTTTGCTAGAGCTGAACACTTTGCCTTACAAGGTAGGAAGCAACATGTTTAGAGATTTTTTTTAAAAAAGGCTAAGTTATACCAAAAGTATTAAAGCCATCATTTTTCTTCTCTTCTACTCCAAGTGTATTAGTCTAAGAGGCAAGTATTATCAGTTTCACACCAACCCTCCCTAAAGGCTGATTCCTTATCTCATCCTTTCAGTCTGAGGCACTTGGAAGGAACACAGCAGTCTTCATCCAGTGAGCTTTATTTCCAACTCAGAATTTATGCAGCATGTGAGCAAATCACATTATTGTAGAGAACTGTGCTTCTAGCCGGATAGCCCAAACAAAAGGGATGCATAAATCCTCTCAATCATTTTAATTTGCTGAATGTGGACCTGTGTATATAGGTAATGTTGACTTTTTCTCTAATGATACATGTTCTTGAGCATTGAAAAGAATCTTTTTTGGGGGACGGGGTGGGTACCGCACAGCTGGTGGGATCTTAGTTCCACAAACAGGGATTGAACCCAGGCCACTGAAGTGAAAACACTGAGCTCTGCTTCCTAGGCCGCGAGGGAATTCCCTGGAAATATCTGTTTAATTCATAAAATTACAAAGAAGAAATGAACTAGTTTATTTCTTTCATCCTATTATCCAGGCATAACTGTACTAATACATATTTTATTATGCTAATTCTAGCATTTCCAGACATAGTCATAGCCTACACTTTAAAATTTGGGGCATGATATGGGTATGTCTTCTGTTTTATTGCCCCCAGAAAGCCATTATATTTAGACTGCTTTTTCATAGCATTGAATATTCTTCATAGCGAAAGTGAAAGTGAAAGCCGCTCAGATGTGTCCACCTCTTTGCGACCCCATGGACTATACAGTCCAGGGAGTTCTCCAGGCCAGAATACTGGAGTGGGTAGCCTTTCCCTTCTCCATGGGGTCTCCCCATCCCAGGGATCGAACCCAGGTCTTCTGCATTGCAGCAGGTTCTTTACCAGCTGAGTAGGCATGGTTTTAATAACTTTGGAAGAGATCATTTTAGAGAAATGAATGAGAAATGTTTTATGATTTGAAATTAGAAATGAATATTTGGCATTTTTGTTGGGATTGGGGTTGAACATATTTATCCTTCTAGGGGAGTTGTAGTGTGTATTTGATACCGAAAGAGAAAGGATAATGAAATGTTTACCTTGTTATAATTAATAGCAATTTTTTAAGCTGTATTGTGAACAGAAGCTTTCCTTGTGGTGTGGAAGATATGTCCAAGGATATATCTTGAGTGGAAACAAGTGATTGTGCACTTCTATACCCTCCAGTAGGTGAAAAAGTGGGAACTTCATTAATGCAAACTGCTGCTGCTGCTGCTAAGTCACTTCAGTCGTGTCCGACTCTGTGCACCCCATAGACAAGAACCACTAGTTTTGTTTGTTTTGTTTTGTTTTTTAAGTAGAAGACCGGAGACATTTATAAGGATTATAATAAGGAAGAATGTGATAAGGCAAGATGGGAGGATCAAACAGATAATCATTGGAAAGAGAGAGCGGAGAGAGGGATTTGTGAACGTCATAGCTTTCACCTTCCTGTGCCTCCTGTGGGCCAGCCATCTGTCTCCTGTGAGTGAGGAAAAATGGGGTTGGGTGGGTGGGGGAAGGAGTTGTCTTATAGTAGATAGAAATCCAGGAGCTGGTACCATTTAAGAAGAACCACTAGTTTTGTTTGTTTTGTTTTGTTTTTTAAGTAGAAGACCGGAGACATTTATAAGGATTATAATAAGGAAGAATGTGATAAGGCAAGATGGGAGGATCAAACAGGTAATCATGGGAGAGAGAGAGCGGAGAGAGGGATTTGTGAACGTCATAGCTTTCACCTTCCTATGCCTCCTGTGGGCCAGCCATCTGTCTCCTGTGAGTAGCGAGGGAGGGGTCAAGGAAGAAGAGGTAGGGTTTCTGTTTAGATGCCATGTGAGGATAGTAAGGATGAATGAAATGGGAAGGAAGGATATAGATTGAAGTAACCAGAAACTTTATTATTAGAAGAGCTTTAGGAGTTGACATTGTGTGACATTTCAAGAGGAAATAGAGGCTCCTTTGAAATAACTCATAGAAGATCATGGGATTGTTCACAGGTATCCCCAGGAAGTTGCCCACCACTACTGGATATGAACACGAACTATTTATTCCTCTAATATCCTGACCTCTGAGACAGTCATCTTCTCTGATGAAAAGTAAAACAACCTTCCTTTTGCATTAGAATTTGTTGGCTTCCTGTCAAGCTATTTTAAGCAAGAATAGGGGGAATTTATTGAAATATTTCAGGGATGTTTTTAAGGATCCCATGGTGAGAAAGGAAGGATCTGATAACCTGAACTAAAAGCTTTTGAGAATCCAGACAGCAGTTGATTTTCAGGTGCTCTCATCTCTGCTGCTCCGGTGCTGTTTTTGTATGTTCCCGTTTGTCTTTCCACGTGAGGTACAATGATGATTCCAGATGTCTATATCACCTAACTGAAGCAAGGCATGACTGGTCGCCCTCAAGTCTCATCTCAAATTCTCAGAAGAGGAAGAAGCTGATTGGCTTGAGCACATGCCCATCCTTGGTTCAGTCAGCTCTGGCCAGGAGGCAGGTCCCAACACATGTATGGGTGCCACTGATACTCTGTGGTTAAGCATCTGATAATAATTCTCGAAGAAACTGTGGGCTGGATGGCTTCTCCAAAATTGACCACAACCACACACAGCTTAGTAGGTGTGGCACGAGGGACATAGCTTTTCACCATCACTGTTTACTTTTCCACCAAAAATAGTATCTATTAATTGTTCTGTTCACTTGAAAGTGTGGCCCATGGGCCTGCATGCAGCAAGAGTGTCATCTGGGAACTTAGAAATGCAGGCTCTTAGGTCCTGCCCTAGACCTACTGAATCAGCATCTGGCAGTCGCAAGATTTCTCGATAATCACAGGACATTAATATCTGAGAAGTGCCGATTAGCCAGAGGAACAAGTTAGGAACCAGACGCAGGTTAGAGCTGTTGAGCTGGCTTGTTGACAGGTACCAGGCAGGAGGAAAATTGTTTTGTTTGAACTTCAGCCGAGAGCCTTCCCCTCCCCTCATCCTTGCTTCCTTTTGAGCCCTTTCCCACTGGAAATTCAGGGTTCAGGACAAGGATGGAGAGACGCTGTGTCTGATGTGAGAGCCATAATGTATGATGCTCTGTTTTAGTGCTGAGAGGTGATCTGTGGGATGGAAAAAGGAAAGCGACAAGCGATAAGGGTGTCAAAATCACCGCCAACACAAAAGTATCCGCAAGGCAATTTTTAATTAGGCAGTCATTATTTTGAAGTTAATAAGTGTCACATATATTAAATCACTACTCTGCCTGTTTCTGTGTACAGTTCTGAAAGTTTTTAAAGTCCCTAGATTGGTGTCTTTTTATAAAGCTTAAGTTCTTTGTGAGCTAAATGGACAACTTTTGATTATGGAGGTATTACTATTAATAGATTGCTTGCTTAGAATACAGACACTGTAAAGAAACTCACCAGGTAGAACATCTATGACAGCAATTCATAAATCCACACTGTTGGCATTTTTTACTTTGAATTCTAAAAAGAGGAATTTCAGACATTTTCCTTTACAAGAATTCTATTTTCCTGCAGTTTCTCTTGTTTACTCCTTAAAAGAATCCTGGGAACTGGCGTAGGTCACTATAACCTGCCATTACTGTTAAATCACACTGCTCATTTGCAGGGAAGCACTTGTTATTTAGTAACCTAACCGGAAAAACCATTAAAATTTTTTCTTGTAAAAATCCTTGCTTTGTAAACTGCCAGAAGTGGCCAGATGGAAATAACAAGAATTTCTAGTTCTTCCAGGCAAACAGGAAGCCCCACCTCAGTAGGCCCTGTAGACAGCAATTCCGAACTTTCATTCAGAGCTCAATTTGTTGGAGTATGAGCATTGGGGATCACTGAATTGGCTGGGATTGTTGAAGCCAGCTGCTCTAATACCTTTGGTGTTCCAGGTGACCAAATTCCTGTATTCATTAAAACAATGTATCATTTTGTCTGGAGGTTTAGCATCCTTGTATTGGATAGAAATATGGAAGTACTTGCTGACAACCACTGATGCCTGAGCTGCACCTCCAGAGACTCCAGTGTAATTGCATGCAACCTGGCCATGGAGATCTTTAAACCCTCTCCTCCAAAGAGAAGTGTCCAAGGTTGAGTTAAGGTTGGATCATCATCTTATGAACCTGTTTACCAAACAGTCCCTTGGTGGAGTGTTTGCAGATATGCTTATGGAAATGCAGATCCCCAGGTACCAACCCAAGAGAATCAAATTCAGTAGTTTGCAGACAGCTTTAAGAATCTGAATCTTTAAGCAAGCTAAGCCCTGTTGAGATTCCAATAGAAGAGCCCCTTGGGCCATATTATGGCGTCCCTGGAGGCTCAGTGGATAAAGCTTCTGCCTACAATGCAGGAGACCCAGGTTCAGTCCCTGGGTTGGGAAGATCCCCTGGAGAAGGAAATGGCAACCCACTCCAGTACTCTTACCTGGAAAATCCCATAGACTGAGAAGCCTGATGGGCTACAGTCCATGGGGTCGCAAAGAGTCGGACACAACTGAGTGACTTTCCTTCCTTGGGCCATATTTAAAAACACTTTCTTAGAGATTATTTTTAAAGAGAGTGACTAGAAGAACTGAAATCTGTTCACTGTTGGGTCCGTTAAGGATCCATCAGTAAGTGATTCAAGCATATTATAAAAAAGATGAAGACAAAAGGATAATGTGGTATAAGGACAAGACTTTGTGGGTAAGAACAAAACATTGGCGTTCTGAGCCTTATTTTGCTGCTCTAACCAGTTCTGTGGCTCCAGGTAAGACACTCAGTCTCTCTCAGTACCCAAACTTTTTACCTCTTAAATGAGGGCCTTGAGAATGATTAATCTTAGGTCTTCTGAATTTCCAGTGTTTCACAAATCTATGATTCTAGACATTCTGTTCTTAAAAGAATTGCCAGCAGGACTCTTGATGGTTTCACTAAAATAGTGGAGCAGCAAGCATGGCCTCTGGGCCAGCAGCATCTCCATCATCTGGGCACCTGTTAGAAATAGAGTCTTGAGCCCTGCCTCAGACTTGCTAAAGCTGAAACTTTGAGAGTGAAGACCACTATTCCAAAAACAGTACTTGGAAGAACAAATTTGAAAAGAGGTTTTTTTTTTCTTTTTTTTTATTTATCCATAGTGAATGGAAATCACCACTATGTGTGAACTTTTAACACTGTTTAAAAATACAATGATACATGTACTGACAAGCTGGTTCAAATTGAAGGGGAATTCAAGGACTGTTGAAATCTAGAGCCTTGCTAGGCAAAGCGTCATCTCCTGACTGTCAGCACCATTTTGCCCTGGCAACCTGTGAGTGTTGCAGAAGCCCTGCTCCTACCCCAGACACACTGAATCAGAATTTGCTTTTTGCTTTCTGAAGAAAATCCGGTAATTCATTTGCAGGTTAAAGCCTGAGAAGCACTGTTCTGGATAAAGCTGTTAAAACCATAGTGCCAGCTTTCCCTTGCCTTCAAAATATTAATTCACACATCTGTAGGTAAAAAGTTTTTCCTTTAAGTTTTCTCTGCACTTATTTCAATTTAACAATTGGTAGGTGTGTTCATTGTCTTTAGAGGCATTTAAACCTTTATTTCCTATTTGTCCTTGAAGAAAGTTACTTAGCACTTTCTCTTCTTTCTTCCTTTTTGTTTCTTTTAAAGCTGGCAGCTCTATCTAGATTCCTGTATTACTGGAGACATTTTTTAAGCTTAGTTTTCTGATATCTGGCCCTCTTCTCTAAGATAGAAGATGGGCAGAGTATTGATTTGTTTTTTGTCTTATTTCATTTTGTATTGCTTTGCTTCATTGCTCTATCTGTTTCAATAAAATGGCAAGCTTGAAGATTTACATTAAAGAGTAAAAATTATAAATTAGAAGATAGACATTAAATTACAGAGTTTCCTTTTAAAGCAGTGAAATTCATTAAGAATGTACTGATTCCAGCAGTAGAACTTCCTACATTAGCAATAAGGAAGCAGCCCCTGCTTTACCTTTGGGCCAAGGAAAGCTGAAATTTCACACTCAGGATGTGACAGGTTGAATATAAAATAGATGGAGATGGAGCTAAGCTTGCTGAGTGCATATTCTTACGTGGCAACTTTTAAAAATAAATTTTAAATCATTTTTTTCCTTTAGGCACTCTAGTCATAGCTCCTAGGTTATAGAACATTTTCAGCCTTCTCCAAAAATATGTGCGTTCTGAAAAGATTTTCCTGGCTTCCAAACTATGAAATGAAAACTACAATTTTTTTTTCTTTTTTTTTATTTATCCATAGTGAATGGAAATCACCACTATGTGTGAACTTTTAACACTGTTTAAAAATACAATGATACATGTACTGACAAGCTGGTTCAAATTGAAGGGGAATTCAAGGACTGTTGAAATCTAGAGCCTTGCTAGGCAAAGCGTCATCTCCTGACTGTCAGCACCATTTGCCCTGGCAACCTGTGAGTGTTGCAGAAGCCCTGCTCCTACCCCAGACACACTGAATCAGAATTTGTTTTTTGCTTTCTGAAGAAAATCCGGTAATTCATTTGCAGGTTAAAGCCTGAGAAGCACTGTTCTGGATAAAGCTGTTAAAACCATAGTGCCAGCTTTCCCTTGCCTTCAAAATATTAATTCACACATCTGTAGGTAAAAAGTTTTTCCTTTAAGTTTTCTCTGCACTTATTTCAATTTAACAATTGGTAGGTGTGTTCATTGTCTTTAGAGGCATTTAAACCTTTATTTCCTATTTGTCCTTGAAGAAAGTTACTTAGCACTTTCTCTTCTTTCTTCCTTTTTGTTTCTTTTAAAGCTGGCAGCTCTATCTAGATTCCTGTATTACTGGAGACATTTTTTAAGCTTAGTTTTCTGATATCTGGCCCTCTTCTCTAAGATAGAAGATGGGCAGAGTATTGATTTGTTTTTTGTCTTATTTCATTTTGTATTGCTTTGCTTCATTGCTCTATCTGTTTCAATAAAATGGCAAGCTTGAAGATTTACATTAAAGAGTAAAAATTATAAATTAGAAGATAGACATTAAATTACAGAGTTTCCTTTTAAAGCAGTGAAATTCATTAAGAATGTACTGATTCCAGCAGTAGAACTTCCTACATTAGCAATAAGGAAGCAGCCCCTGCTTTACCTTTGGGCCAAGGAAAGCTGAAATTTCACACTCAGGATGTGACAGGTTGAATATAAAATAGATGGAGATGGAGCTAAGCTTGCTGAGTGCATATTCTTACGTGGCAACTTTTAAAAATAAATTTTAAATCATTTTTTTCCTTTAGGCACTCTAGTCATAGCTCCTAGGTTATAGAACATTTTCAGCCTTCTCCAAAAATATGTGCGTTCTGAAAAGATTTTCCTGGCTTCCAAACTATGAAATGAAAACTACATTAAAATGACCATTTCATTAAATATTTCTCCAGTAAGACATTTCATTGTTGATTATTTTATCAGCGATGACATTGTCTCTATTTGTAACTTAAATCATCCTCATATACTTATGTGTGCCATTCAGAGTGTTTTATATGATTTAAGATGGTGCTAAAAATTACAATTCTAAATATCTTAAAACCTGACCCGCCATAGTTAAATACTCTTCTTCTTTTCAATGACTACTCCGTATCTAATTTTTCTCTTTAGAAGTAGAAATTGGTCAAGTTGCTTTTGGTAAAAATAAGAATATGCCATAAAAGGCAATTTTTAGTCAATTTTTGAGGAATTGCTTTTCTCTAGAGCAGCAATTCTTGATCTTTTGGGGAGTTACAACTCATTTGAGAGTCTCATTGAAAGCTAAAGAAACTCTGCTTTAGAAACATGAAAATATACACAAAAATATATATTTGGGGCTGATGGTAAATGTTTCAGTAAAGGTTCTTTGGATGGCAAAAATTAATGAAACGAACCAGCAAATAAAATTAGCATGTTGACTTTAGGAGTTTTAGGCAAGGAAAAGAGAACTTTTCTTTCCCATAGCTGGATACAGCTGGTTCCAGGGTCTCATGAGTCTGATTATGCTAAGCTCGACTTCCTTCTGGCCCTCTGATGTGCTTGCTCCTGGGTTTGGAGGGTTCTGACTTCACGTGTTAGTCATTGATAAGCTCTCGGCTGATAGCCCATATCATGAAACCTAGCAGTAGAAAGACTCTGCTTCCCAGGGGTCTCAGATATATCAGATATCAAATATGTCACATATATCAGAAATGAACTTGTTAATCTTGTTTGGTCAAATCCTGTATTCTCTCCATTCCTGAGCCAAGTGCATTCCATCTCTCACTATGGGAGATCACAGCCCAGGTCACAGGCTCCACTTCTGGAATCAGAATCGCTTCTGGAACTGAGGAACGGGGAGGAGGAGAGAGAGGGCCTCGAGATGAACATGATTAGGATCCTCATCAATAGAAGAGGGTGGTGTTAAGGGACAGGGATAACCAGAAGCCGCTGCCATAGCAGTGCCATAACCACCTAATTAGCTCAAGCCAACCCTCTTTATTAGGAAAAAACCAGCTTGAAAGAGTCAAGGAAGAGTTGTCAAGGGATGTAATTCAGCATGATCTAAAAATGGAGACCTGGGGTGGGATGTCTTGTGATAATAGGAAAGACACAAAAATGAACGTAGAGTAGCCAACTCTTGCAAGAAAATCCTAACTCTAATCAGAGATATCAATGATGTAGAGCATATAGTGTTCTCCCTTTGCTTGACAGATATTCCTACTCAGTAAGAACTGAGCCTTAATCTAACCTGAGAATCCAGTTCAACAAGTGCTAAAGAACTGTTGTGTTCAAAGTGGACAGACAAGGTGGTTTTTAATGGGGGAGGAAGAAAATATCAGATTGCTTATTTCTAGTTTTAATTTCTATTTTGTCAATGATTTTCAGTATATGCAATAGGTAGTATATGTGTTTAGTTGCTCAGTTGTGTCTGATTCTTTGCCCACCAGGGAGATGTGTATAAGAGACAGTCCCTTCCCTGCCCATCCCCCCGGTTCATCCCATACACCGGCCCCAAGCATCCTGTATCCTGTATTGAACATAGACTGGTGCTTCATCTCCCATATGATTGTATACATGTTTCGTTGTCATTCTCCCAGATCTTCCCACCCTCTCCCTCTCCCTCTGAAGCCAAAAGTCCATTCTATACCTCTGTGTCTCTTATATTGTCTCACTTTAAACACCAATACAGTATACTGACACATATATATGGAATTTAGAAGACGGTATATGTATATTTTCTACCATGCGTCCATGACCCTTGTCCTCATGGTTGCATTTCCTTGAACTTGGCATCACACATCTTACCTAGTAAGTTGTGCTTGTTTTAGTGCTTGAGCAAAGTGGGTAAGCACATTAAATTTCCTCAAATATCTTCCCTAGAGGTGTAACCATGCAGGTAACTCAGTCCCTAGGCATCTAAACCTTAGACTTATTCCTCATACTTGGCTATGTTTGCCAAGCCTCATGAGAAGTTTGTCTTTAAACAAGTCCAGTACTCATTTTAGGCTTGACTGATGTTAACAGGGAAGGAAAGATGCACGTAAAACCCACAAGTAATGAACAGTAGACAACCTGTGAGGGAGATGCTAACAATTGTCAGAAAGTCAAAGGTCTTATGTTCCATCTTCCTTTGTCAGTGATGGCTGTGATGGCTAGGGTTGGAATGGACAGAATACCCAGATCTGACCAGTCAGGATTAAGCTCAATTCTGAGACATTATTTGAGCTACTCAGGAAGTAGAATATTTCTTCTGCCAGGTTCAAAACTATCAGATGATCAACCTGGAGATGTCACCTTGGAGAGGTAATTTGCTTAACATACATCATAGTTCAAACACAGTCAAACAGTGCTGAGTGACACTGAAAACTCTAAAAAACAGTGGTAGCTTTTCTTTGGCCATGGATTGCTGAATTTAACGGGACCTTTCTAAGTAATATCATCTTTAAGGACCATGACATGGGACTATTTTATAAATAAACTAACTTTTAACAAAGATCAAGGCAGAAAATGCAAACCACTCTAGGTATTTCAAGCAGAAAAGATTTAATAGAGGGGATTGGGTGCTTACAAAATAGCATGGAAGACTGAAGACTGAGGAATGTGTGTCCATCCCTGGACTTGTGAGTTCCAAATCATGCCAGTGTTCCCGTTGCTGCCATAATGTCCAGTAAAACCTGTATCTTTCAGACCTTGCTTGCCAGGAGCTGTAGCAGCAGGAAGATGGCCACTGGCTTTCAGATATTCAATTAGAGTGCTTCTAATTGGTTTTAGTTTTAGTTGGAATCCAGCTGCAAAGAAGTTTTAGAAATTGAATGTTTAGATTTCTGCTTTCCCTGACTAAGGAAGGATGGAATGGAATACAAAGGCAATCTACAGTTTATACTGCAGTTTTAAACCATGAAATCAGTGTCTTAAGGAAAGACCTGCATTTCTGTGTTCATTGCAGCGTTACTCACAGTAGTCAAGATACGGAAACAACCTAAATATCTGTCAGCAGATATTAAATGGGTAAAGAAAATGCCACACACACACACACACACACAGGAACGTTATTCAGCCCTAAAATAGAAGGAAATCCTGCCATTTAAAACATGGATAAACCTTGAGGTCATTATGCTAAGTGAAATAAGCCAGACACAGCGGGATAAATGCTTCATGATCTCACTGTGGAATCTGAAAAAGTCAGACCCATGAAAACGGTAGTGTGGTGGTTGCTAGGGGCTGAAGGGTAGGGGAAATAGGGAGATGTTAAAGAGTACAAAGTCCCCATTATACAGGATGAGGAAGTCTGGAGATCTCATGTATAGCATGGTGACTATAATTCAGAATACTGTATTGTATGCTTGAAATTTACTGAGAGTAGATTTGAAGTGTTTTCACACAAAAGTTCCAAAAATATATGGTAACTGTGTGAGCTGATACATGTTCATTAGCTTGATTGTGGTCATCATTTCACATTATATATGTTTATCAACACATTATACTGTACATTTTATATATAATTCTTGTCAATTATACATCAGTAAAACTGGAAAAAATGAGTTTCTCTTGGACTTATAATGAAATCCCAATTTTGTTCAAGAGGAAAATCCCTGTCTACTGCAGTGTTAAATAGTGTTACACTGTGTGTGTGTGCTCAGTCGTGTCCTACTCTTGCGATCCCATGGCCTGCAGACTTCCAGGCTCTCTGTCCCCGGGGTTCTCCAGGCAGTAGTACTGGAGTGGGTTGCCGTTCCCTTCTCCAGATCTTCCCCACCCAGGCATTGGGCCCGCATGTCCTGCATGTCCTGCATTGGCAGGTAGATTCTTTACCACTGAGCCACCTGGATGCCAAGTGTTAAGATTAAGCCTGCGTAAACAGTGAACTGCATTTTTTCTTTTTTAAAATTTATGTTTGGATCTACAGATAGTACAATTCACATCTTTGGTTTGAGTTATATGAGTTTTGCCAAATGCATTGAGTCATGTAACCACTGACATAATTGGGATTTAGAGCAGTTCCATCACTCTGAAAAAATTCTCTTCTTGCTGTCTGTTTGTAGTCAAGCCCTTTCTACATCCTTAATCCCTGGACCATTGATCTGCCCTCTATCATTAATACCTTTGCAATTGTCAGAATGGCATAGAAATGGAACCGTACAATTTGTGTTGAATAAAACATCTACTTCTGCTTTACTGATTATGCCAAAGGCAGTGACTGTGTGGATCACAACCAACTGTGGAAAATTCTTAAAG
>SJYC01113739.1:0-34559 GCA_006408675.1 Madoqua kirkii
GATGGCCACTGGCTTTCAGATATTCAATTAGAGTGCTTCTAATTGGTTTTAGTTTTAGTTGGAATCCAGCTGCAAAGAAGTTTTAGAAATTGAATGTTTAGATTTCTGCTTTCCCTGACTAAGGAAGGATGGAATGGAATACAAAGGCAATCTACAGTTTATACTGCAGTTTTAAACCATGAAATCAGTGTCTTAAGGAAAGACCTGCATTTCTGTGTTCATTGCAGCGTTACTCACAGTAGTCAAGATACGGAAACAACCTAAATATCTGTCAGCAGATATTAAATGGGTAAAGAAAATGCCACACACACACACACACACACAGGAACGTTATTCAGCCCTAAAATAGAAGGAAATCCTGCCATTTAAAACATGGATAAACCTTGAGGTCATTATGCTAAGTGAAATAAGCCAGACACAGCGGGATAAATGCTTCATGATCTCACTGTGGAATCTGAAAAAGTCAGACCCATGAAAACGGTAGTGTGGTGGTTGCTAGGGGCTGAAGGGTAGGGGAAATAGGGAGATGTTAAAGAGTACAAAGTCCCCATTATACAGGATGAGGAAGTCCTGGAGATCTCATGTATAGCATGGTGACTATAATTCAGAATACTGTATTGTATGCTTGAAATTTACTGAGAGTAGATTTGAAGTGTTTTCACACAAAAGTTCCAAAAATATATGGTAACTGTGTGAGCTGATACATGTTCATTAGCTTGATTGTGGTCATCATTTCACATTATATATGTTTATCAACACATTATACTGTACATTTTATATATAATTCTTGTCAATTATACATCAGTAAAACTGGAAAAAATGAGTTTCTCTTGGACTTATAATGAAATCCCAATTTTGTTCAAGAGGAAAATCCCTGTCTACTGCAGTGTTAAATAGTGTTACACTGTGTGTATGTGCTCAGTCGTGTCCTACTCTTGCGATCCCATGGCCTGCAGACTTCCAGGCTCTCTGTCCCCGGGGTTCTCCAGGCAGTAGTACTGGAGTGGGTTGCCGTTCCCTTCTCCAGATCTTCCCCACCCAGGCATTGGGCCCGCATGTCCTGCATGTCCTGCATTGGCAGGTAGATTCTTTACCACTGAGCCACCTGGATGCCAAGTGTTAAGATTAAGCCTGCGTAAACAGTGAACTGCATTTTTTCTTTTTTAAAATTTATGTTTGGATCTACAGATAGTACAATTCACATCTTTGGTTTGAGTTATATGAGTTTTGCCAAATGCATTGAGTCATGTAACCACTGACATAATTGGGATTTAGAGCAGTTCCATCACTCTGAAAAAATTCTCTTCTTGCTGTCTGTTTGTAGTCAAGCCCTTTCTACATCCTTAATCCCTGGACCATTGATCTGCCCTCTATCATTAATACCTTTGCAATTGTCAGAATGGCATAGAAATGGAACCGTACAATTTGTGTTGAATAAAACATCTACTTCTGCTTTACTGATTATGCCAAAGGCAGTGACTGTGTGGATCACAACCAACTGTGGAAAATTCTTAAAGAAATGGGAATACCAGACCACCCTTCCTGCCTCCTGAGAAATCTGTATGCAGGTCAAGAAGCAACAGTTAGAACCAGACGTGGAACAACAGACTGGTTCCAGGTTGGGAAAGGAGTATGTCAAGGCTGTATATTGTCACCCTGCTTATTTAACTTATATGCAGAGTACATCATGAGAAATGCTGGGCTGGATGAATCAAGATTGCCCGGAGAAATATCAATAACCTCAGATATGCAGATGACACCACCCTTCTGGCAGAAAGCAAAGAACTATAGAGCACCTCAATGGAAGTGAACAAGGAGAGTGAAAAAGTTGGCTTAAAACTTAACATTCAGAAAACTAAGATCATGGCATCCGGTCCCATCACTTCATGGCAAATAGATGGAGAAACAATGACAGACTTTATTCTGGGGGGCTCCAAAATCACTGCACGTCGTGAGTGCAGCCATGAAATTAAAAGACGCTTGCTCCTTGGGAGAAAAGCTATGACCAACCTAGACAGTATATTAAAAAGCAGAGACGTTACTTTGCTGACAAAAGCCCATCTCGTCAAAGCTAGTGTTTTTCTAGTAGTCCTGTATGGATGTGAGAGTTGGACTATAAGGAAGGGTGAGCAACGAAGAATTCATGCATTTGAACTGTGGTGTTGGAGAAGACTCTTGAGAGACCCATGGACCAAAAGGAAATCAAACCAGTTGATCCTAAAGGAAATTAGTCCTGAATATTCATTGGAAGGACTGATGTTGAAGGTGAAACTTTGGCAATACTTTGGCCACCTGATGTGAGGAACTGACTCACTGGAAGAGACCCTGATGCTGGGAAAGATTGAGGGCAAGAGGAGAAGGGGATGACGGAGGATGAGATGATTGGATGGCATCACCGATTCATGGACATGAGTTTGAGCAAGCTCTGAGAGTTGATGACAGACAGGGAGGCCTGGTGTGCTGCAGTCATGGGGCTACAAACAATTGGACATGACATAGTAACTGAACTGAACTCAACATTAATACAATGTTTCTTTTTCTGTTGTACTCTGTGTTAAGTCACTTCAGTCATGTCTGACTCTTTGCAACCCTGTGGACTATAGGCTGCCAGGCTCCTTTGTCCGTGGGATTCTCCAGGCAAGATAGAGGGATGCGTTGCTGTGCCCTCCTCCAGGGGTTCTTTCCCACCTAGGGATCCAGTCTGTCTCTATTGTGCCTCCTGCGTGGGCAGGGGCTTCTTTACACTGGCACCAGGTCTCTGTTCATTATGGACGGTCTGTCTGTTTCTTATTGCTGAGTGGTCTTCCACTGTAAGTATTTACCATTCCTATCTTTCATTCTGAGCGTATCAAAATTTTGAGAGTATCCTTTACTTTAAAATCTCCTTATATGTTTTAAAATAGCTCTATTTTGCCTCTTAGTCATGGCAAAGAAATGAAGAGGACAAATATCTTCCCTTTCCTGGACAACTCTGAACTAGATGCTCTTTATGACAGTTCATCAAGTTATGTATCTAATTATGATTCCTGAATAGGAGCACAATAATTAGACAAATCTCAAGAAATGGAATTTTTTTTCTCATCTAACAATTAGACCAAGTACCTAGAATGTAGCTGATGCCGATTCTTATCAGATCAATGAGTTTTCCAACAGATGAAATACTTTTTACATGAATTATTTTTTGCTGGGTACCAGATTAGAAGTGAAAGGCCAGTGAAGGTCATGTAAATTTTTTTTAAAAAAGTAGAATGATTTTTGACTCTATTCACTGTGAGCCTTTCCTGTAGACAGCTTTCAGTATATTTTGATGACTCATTTTAGAAATTAGTTTATCAGTTATAGTAGGAGAAAACAGTTTCAGCTAACCACTAAGAAAAGGAGGAAAGGTTAAATCATTCAGTTTCAGGTTCCTAAAGGCCTTAGTGGGCAGAATATTCATCCAGTTTGAGGACTTATCCACCATCTCTTTTCTGAAGTGTTCTGTGATCATTCATTATGTCAAATTTCTTGTGTTAAGTTTATATCTTTAATCCTTTTTTGCAAAGCAGAACCTTTATAGCACAGTACTGTCTTAGGCTCAATTGAATGATCAAGAGTTAAGAAACCAAGAAGTTTTCTTATATTTACTGTACCCCTAGACATACTATATGTTTTACTCATCTCATAACCGTATAGGGTAGGTTGTATTATTACCAACATTTAAGTGTTAAGAAAGCTCAGGTTGAAATAAATTAGGTATCTTTCCACAATTCATATAGCTCATCAAGAAGAACTGGAACCCAGGGCTGCCTGGTAACAAAGTCCATTCTTTTAACCACTAAGCTTTAGCTTTTCTGTTGTGGGTAAGCTATTTCATATATATCTAATTATGTGCATTTATCATGAAGATGATACCTGCTTGTTTAGAGTACTTGCTTCCATTAATCATTTTGAACAGCGTGAATTGTGAGTAAGCAATACATCCTACATCCCAGTGAGGTGACTAGAAACCTTGGGCCTCTTCCAAAAAGGGTTGCCAAATGCAAATTTAGCAGTTTTCTATAGCACTTGTGCCTGAGAAGTCAGAAGTCACATTTAATGTCCAGGCTAACCTCATTAGCTGGGGCTTTTAGAGTATGTACTTATTGGACTTGTTTTAACCTGATGTATAAAAACCTTAATAACAGAACTTTGTACTAGTGGGGTTACACTATATAATTTGAAACTAATTTGATGAAATTAAATCAGATCAGCGCCTTGTACTTAAAACATTCTCAGCACTTTAGTTGACACTAAAAATGCTCTGCCAAAGAGGATGCTGACTGGTGATCAGAAATTCAAGATGCAGTGTGACTAATGCCCTACATGCTGGTTATCATTATAAAGTGTTTACAAAGGGCTCCAGCTTAGATGATCAAGCCGCCTGACCCCCCAGTCACAAGTAAGCCTGGACAAAATTGTTTTAGCATAAGTACTGTACATTTCACTGTGGCAAGTCATATACTTTTGAGGTTTTTCCATGCAAAGCTAATAAGCTACAAGAGAGGCCATTAATCAAATTGTTTTGACATGTGTTCATTTCCAAGAGTGAGTAGATGTGACTCGTTTCATATTGAGCACGCCCTTAAAATAAAAAGATGGTCTAGGTTGATGCCAGACAAGATTAGTTTGCTCTCTGTCTACTGAAAAGGTCCTCACAGTTTGTTCACTGGAAGGAATTAACTTATTAATAGCTTGTGAGCTTCTGATTACAGGAATTAATCTTCTCATTTTGTTTTCCCTCTTGGTACATAGTACAGTATCTGATATACAGCAGGTATATGTGTGTTTCAGTGTAAAAGTCTTCAAAGTTCCAAAGGACGAAATCCCATATAGTTCAGGGGTAACTGAGAACTCTTCAGGGGAATGGCAGTCTTTAAATCCTTATCTGGTATATATTAGTATTTATTTAAGAACAGTGTAATGGAGTATAATGGTGAACACTCCATTTTATTTAAGAACAGTGTAATGGAGAAGGGCATAGCAACCCACTCCAGTATTGTTCCCTGGAGAATCCCAAGGACAGGGTAGTCTGGGGGTGCTACAGTCCATGGGGTCACAAAGAGTTAGACTTGAGTGAAGCTACTGAGCATGAAAGAACAATGTAAAGAACATCTGAGATAAGTGTTTTGCAGGAAGGATAATGATATACATAGTTTTGTAAAGTGTATAATCAAGGGTGAAACACCTACACATGGATCCTAGCAAGATTCTTTGACTACTTTTATTATTATTCCTGCCTAACATTCATTGAGCAATTTTAATTAGATATCAGACTCTTTCTCAGCATTTCTGTGTTAACTCATTTAATCCTCAAAACAGTTCTATTGAGGTAGGCAATGATTGTCTATGATTGTCTCCATTTTACAAACAAGGCATCTGAGGCATCGAGAGATGAGGGAATGCCCTGAAGATCCCACAGCTGTAAAAGGTGTAGTTGGGATTTGAATTTAGGTCATCTGACTCCAGAACCTTTATTTGTACGTCCTGGATTCTGCTGGTTTGCAGAGAAGGCAATGGCACCCCACTCCAGTACTCTTGCCTGGAAAATCCCATGGATGGAGGAGCCTGGTGGGCTGCAGTCCATGGGGTCGCTAAGAGTCAGACACGACTGAATGACTTCACTTTCACTTTTCACTTTCATGCATTGGAGAAGGAAATGGCAGCCCACTCCAGTGTTCTTGCCTGGAGAATCCCAGGAATGGTGGAGCCTGATGGGCTGCCATATATGGGGTCACACAGAGTCGGTTACGACTGAAGTGACTTAGCAGCAGCAGCAGCAGCAGCAGCAGCTGCTGGTCTGGGAGACCAGATGGGAGAAGCAGAGGATCACAAATAAGGTGGATTAAAGAACTCCTTCTGGATTCCTTGACATCCATATTAAGTCATGGATGATGGGCAGGGATCGCCAAGTAAAGAAGTGGGATGCAGATAGTGTAAAAGTACTCCATTTGGATGGTGCCTCATACACAGAATTGGTCATTGTGCATTGGGAGTATATGTGTGCATGCGTGCATGTGTGTGTTTGGAGTGGATGATTAAAGAATGATTAAAGTGAAAGTCGCTCAGGCATGTCTGATTCTTTGTGACCCCATGGACTGAATTCTCCAGGCCAGAATACTGGAGTGGGTAACCTCTCCCTTCTCCAGCTGGTCTTCCTGACACAGGAATCGAACCAGGGCCTCCTGTATTGCAGGGGGATTCTTCACCAACTAAGCTCTCAGGGAATCCCTAAAGAATGATTGGAGAGACAGATTATGTAAGTGATCATAAAGCTGTGTTGTTAAATGGAATTTTCATCTTGTTGGCAGTGAGCCATTGAAGGATTTAATCAGATGACTTGATAAACTTGCATTTTTTATTGACATATAATTGATTTACAATATTATGTTAGTTTCAGGTATGCAACAGAGTGATTCAGTTATTTATAATATATATACATATATGCATACACATACAGATAAGTGTATGTATACAGATTCTTTTCCATTATAAGTTAGTATAAGATGTTGAATATAGTTCTCTGTGCTACATATTAAGTTTCTGTTGTTTATCTTATATACTAGTGCATATCTGTTAACCCGAAACTTCTAATCTGTTCTTTTCTCCTCTGCTTCCCCTTTGATAACTATGTTTGACTATGTTTATGTTCTACGTCTGTGCGTCTGTTTCTGTTTTGTAAATAGATTCATGTATGAGTGTTATCATGTAATAATTTGTCTTTGTCTGACGTACTTGATTTAGTGTGATAATCTCTAGGTCCATCTGTGTTGCTATAAATGGCAATATTTCATTCATTTTTATAGTTGATATTCCACTGAACGTTTTTACCATGTCTTTTTCGTTGATTCATCTATTGATGGACATTTATATTACTTTCATGGGTTGGCTATTGTAAATAGTGCTGCTGTGAACATTGGAGTGCATGTGTCTTTGCCAATTAGAGTTTTTGTCTTTTCCATGTATATGCCCAGGAACAGGATTGCTGGGTCCTATGGCAACTCTATTTTTAGTTTCTTAAAGAATCTCCATATTGTTTTCAGTAGTGGCTGCTCCAATTTACATTCCCAGCAACAGTGTAGGATGGTTCCGTTTCCTCCATACCCTCTCCAGAATTTATTCTTTGGAGAGTTTTGGATGATGGCCATTCTGACCAGTTGGAGTCATCCTAGTTTTGAGCTGTGTTTCTCTCATAATTAGGGATGTTATCATCTTTGCATGTGCCTGTTGGCTATTTGTATGTCTTCTTTGGAGAAATGTCTATTTAGGTCTTCTGCACATTTTTTAAAAAACTTGCATTTTTAGAAATGTTAGTTAGCTTTCTGTGTAGAGAATAACAGGAAGGGCAGGGAGCAGACTGTGGGCAGAAAGAGTAACCAGGAAACTTTGCAGCGGCCAGGAAGGAGTGTGATGGACACTGGCCTTGGCTGGGGTGAGGAGGGGTCGGCTTCGGGAGAGATCTGCAGGACTTCAGGGACAGTAGAGAAGTGTTAGAGGGAAGAGCTGCATGTAGAGCATTTTAAAGAATAAAATGAATTTCATGGTTCTTGCTCCAGACCAGCATTATATTGTTGTTCTCCTAGTTCATTTTCTATAGGAAGGACACGTTAGGTGTTACAGGAGTGGGTGTGTTTGATTTTCTAAGGACTTTTGCTCCATTTGGTTTTCTCTAAAATGTTTCTTGGATTCATGCTACTTGTAGCAGTGTCTTTCAGTAAATTGTTGATGTGTGCAGGCTCTTATGAACAACACTGCATTAGAAGGGGAATGAAATACAAAAATAAGATGAAAGGAATTATACAAATCTTTCATTTTTTAAAAAACTTGCATTTTTAGAAATGTTAGTTAGCTTTCTGTGTAGAGAATAACAGGAAGGGCAGGGAGCAGACTGTGGGCAGAAAGAGTAACCAGGAAACTTTGCAGCGGCCAGGAAGGAGTGTGATGGACACTGGCCTTGGCTGGGGTGAGGAGGGGTCGGCTTCGGGAGAGATCTGCAGGACTTCAGGGACAGTAGAGAAGTGTTAGAGGGAAGAGCTGCATGTAGAGCATTTTAAAGAATAAAATGAATTTCATGGTTCTTGCTCCAGACCAGCATTATATTGTTGTTCTCCTAGTTCATTTTCTATAGGAAGGACACGTTAGGTGTTACAGGAGTGGGTGTGTTTGATTTTCTAAGGACTTTTGCTCCATTTGGTTTTCTCTAAAATGTTTCTTGGATTCATGCTACTTGTAGCAGTGTCTTTCAGTAAATTGTTGATGTGTGCAGGCTCTTATGAACAACACTGCATTAGAAGGGGAATGAAATACAAAAATAAGATGAAAGGAATTATACAAATCTTCTCCACATAATTAATGCTCCTTAGCTGCTAAGGTTGGATATGTCTTTTACCTTCAAATAATTATATTCTGACTTTGTTCTGTTTTTATACATGTAAACACATGTTTGAAATTGCCTTATTCATGAGCCTTCATGTGTGTGGTTGGGAACAACAAATTGATTTCCGTCAACCTTGGGTAGTGTGTTTTTATAATGGGAAGTTCTATCCTTAAACACACCAGTGTTAAAGAGAAGAGCATCGCTCGTCCTGTGGAAACCACGTTTGTGCTTCTCCTCTGTGCTTTATTTCTGGGGTACCTCCCTGGGCACAGGAGCCGTGTTTCATTTGAGCATTTCTCTTCTGGCCAATTAGGTTTTTATTCATGGCTCAAGAGAGCAAATAAATGTATTGCATAAATATCCCCTCATTATCTGAAGGTCTTGCTTTTTCTATACAATCCAGGTTTTCAAATGGTAAAATTCTCAGCTTACACATATGCACCCATAGCTGATTCATGTCAATGTATGGTAAAACCAATACAATATGGTAAAGTAATTGGCCTCCAATTAAAATAAATAAATTCATATTTAAAAAATTTTAAAAATTGATGGTAATTATTTGGTCCATTTCCTCCTTCTCCCTTTTAGCTTTTGCAATATTAATATTAGTTCATTCAAGTAAAAAAATGATACAACCATGTTTAAGATGCTTGAAAATCTTTTTTCCAGCTTGGGATTCTTTGAATGCAATGGAAGGTCTTTAGAATTTTACCATATGGCAGGAAATTCCATGCTGACAACCACAGGAACAATGCCCTTTGACGCCTCTAGTGAGCCAGCATCAGCGGGGCGGAGGAGGAAATGGGGCACATTATCAAATGGGGCCATATTCATATGAGACTAGACTTCAAAGAAAGCTAAGCTGTTAAAGCAGTGTTTAATCTGCCCAGGTAAGGAACTAACTGTTTTACAGGCACTTTCTCAGTAACTTTCCTGAAAGGAGGGAAATGAGTTTGGGGAGGTTAGCTAGGCACACTTTTTACTGTTGTACAAGGGATGGAGATAAATTTGGACCTAACTTTTCCGATTTCAGAGTTTATTTTTTAATCAATACAGTATCCTTTAAGTTGCATGTGGGACTGTTTCAGGGGACAGCACAGTAGGAATGTTGGGAGAGGGAGGAGGCAAGGAAAAGAGAAACTGCATAGGTTTGCTAGCTGCTGTAACAGAGAGCTGCAGAGAGATCACAGCTCAGACGTGGCACACACTTACTTGGGCTTATCTGGCAGTGGAGGGTGGCGGGGCTGCCACTCTTTTCGGGTGTTCAGGGATCCAGGCTACTGAGAGCTCAGGCATCGTTACCATCCCTGAAGGATGGTGCAGTCTACCTCAAGGGGGCCAACTGCAGAGAGGAGTAAGTGTGTCGGAGAGGATTTCATGGACACGCCTAGTTATGATATACATCACTAACACACTCACAGGCTAGGACTAAGCTACAGAGTTGTGCCTGATGCAGTGGAGGCACATGGCTCTAGCCAGGTGTGGATCCTCAAGGAGGAGGAAGGCACGGATCTGGTTGATTTGTCTGGAACCAATAATAGATCACAGGTTCCTGTTAGAATCAAGTCTTTGTGTACACATTTATATTTTGTGTTCTTAAGCACTGAAGAATTGATGCTTTTGAACTGTGGTGCTGGAGAAGACTCTTCACAGTCCCTTGTACTGCAAAGAGATCCAGCCAGTCAATCCTAAAGGAAATCAACCCTGAATATTCACTGGAAGTGCTAATGCTGACGCTGAAGCTCCAATATTTTGGCCACCTAATGTAAAGACCTGACTCACTGGAAAAGACCCAGATGCTGGGAAAGATCAAAGGCTGGAGGAGAAGGAGATGACAGAGGATAGATGGTGGGATGGCATCACTGACTCAATAGACATGAGTTTCAGCAAACTCTGGGAGATAGTGAAGGACAGAGAAGCCTGGTGTGCTGCAGTCCAGAGTCGCAGAGTCGGACACAACTGAGTGACTGAACAACAACAAATGCTTTGTGAGAGAGGGATCATTTGTCTCATTTCACAGAGCAAAGAAGTGAGACCCCGGGAGTTGCCAAGGCCCCGTGGCTGTCGTACAGCACAACTGGCAGCCCTGCCTGACTCCGCGTTCTTTCTTTCTGGGTCCTGATCTTTCTTCCCTTCATGCTGCCTATGCCATCTGTCCTTTTGTTCTCTGTCCCAGTCAAGTCCTTTGATAGGAAGCAGTTCTAGGAGCAAGATTCAAATCTCAGTTAATTCTGTGCTTCTCAAAATATGGTCCATGGGCCAGCAGCATCAAGATCACCAGGGAGCTTGTCTAAAAGACTCCATATCCGTCTCCACTCCATTCCTGCTGAATATCCAGTCATTCCAAGAGGCTTCTCGGGTGATCTGGATACAAGGGGAAGCCTGGGCTCCTGCAGGCCAGCTTCTCCACCCAGTCCTGCATCTGACTATTCTTTCATGTCTGCCTGAGAAGAAGTGGGTTCCCTCTGTCGCAGGATATAACCAGTTGAGTAAAATTTCAACCTGTATGTCAAGTAAACATATTTAACCTAGAAGGGATGACACAGCACCAGAATATTGGGTGATCGCTCAGCTCAATTCTGAACAGCATGAGCTGTTTCCATAGATAAGCCAAACAGGACTGAACAAACAGAGGAAAAGAGAACCATTTGATTTTCTGAAAAAGAGCAGCTTTGCTTTCTTTCCTCAGAATGTAGGAGTACTGTGCCCCTGGTTTCCCTGCTCCTGTTTCCAGTTAGGGCTCAAGCAGCTTGAAGTCATACATTCTCAGACCACCTGACTCCTGATTACCATTTCCCAGGGTAGTTCAATCCCAACTGTATAAGCTGTTAACCGTGCCCACTGATTGCTGGATTGTTAATGGTTGATGAGTGTCAGGGAGGTCCTTCCTTGTGGTGAGAGCCTTTCCCTTGTGAGTCTTATGATAATCATTTCCTTATGTTGCCTGTCACCACAGAGGAGGAGGGAAGGGCGATAAGCCTGCAAAGGCCGTAAATGCCAGGACGGACGACCAGACGCCTTTCCCATATGCAGGGGGAGTGAAGCCTGAAGTACACAGCTAAAGGGACATGCAGGCAGGCTTTACTGCTTTGAAACAATAAAATAAAACTTTTCCAGAAGTTTTTCAGTCTTGATCATTTTACTCTGTGTATGCGATTTTTCCATAAAACAGCAAGTCAGGAATAGTCCCGCTGCTCTAGTCCAACTGCGTACAGCCACCACTGCAAGCCTGATGCCTTACAAGGGAACTTTAGGCCATTTTTATTCAATTAAATATCACAGGCCACTCAGAACAAATATTTCCATCTTTCCTGGAGATTTGGACACAGAGAATAGTAACTGGCCTACGGTCAGCACAAGAAGAATTCCAGCTACATGGAGTCTCCTGATTACAGCTCTATCAGTTAATTCATGGTGGGCAGGAGAGGTGGCTTGCAGACAGTTAGGCCTTGATACCTGTCAGTGACCTTCTCCTAATAAACTTAGGTGCTCTGTAAATCAAGGAAGGTGTCTGCCATTCTCAGACTAGTATATTTCACTATAGCTAAATTGAAAAAGAATTGGTATTGATGTTCCATTGGCAAGATTTCCAGGCAGGATATGATTTATAGGAACAGCACCGGGCATAAGAGTGTACCTGGCTCACATGGACATCTGGAGACAGCTGTCTTTTCGAGTAGTTTGACTCAAGGGGAGCATAGAAAATTTCTTTATTTATAAACTTCCGAAATTGCATTTCAGGAAAAGTTTGAGCAAACAAATGTGCTTGCTGATTCACCCATGGTTACCCCAAAAGGCTCTCTCTTCACATTCATAGCTTGTGTGCTTGTGTGCTGAGTCCCTTCAGTCGTGTCAGACTCTTTGCCACCCCATGGACTGTAGCCCGCCAGCCTCCTCTGTCCATGGGGTTCTCCAAGCAACAATACTGGAGTGGGTTGCCACGCCCTCCTCCAAGGGCTCTTCCCAGCCCAGGGACTGAACCCGCGTCTCCTGTGTGTCTTGCATTTCAGGTGGATTCTCTACCGCGGAGCCACTGGGGAAGTCTACTCGTAACTTCTTTGCTCAATTTACATGCCGTACCCATTGCTGGGCACTGAGCTTAGCCCTCTGCATGCATTTATTTAATACCATCCTAATGAGGACTTATCATGTAGCTATTACCCTGGGCATTTAGCCTGAGGAAGCTGCCAGGATCTTACAGCTCAGTGTCATCTAATGCAGTAATGGCTGTAGGTTTCCAATGGAAGCTGGCATGCAAACTCACATTGTCTACATGGGCCATGACTACAGTCATTCAGCTCATTCATGAAATGAGCTCATTCACTCAATCATTTGTCATCATTTATTTAACAAACGTGTATTGAGAACTTAAACCATGTACAAGGAGGACCCAAAAATGAGAGTCACAGGTCCTGCCCTCCTGGAATTCCCCATCTAGTAGTTTGTTAAAAGGGGTATTGTGTTTTCTGGGACCTCCCAGGTGGTGCTAGTGGGAAAGAACCCACATGCCACTGCAGGAGACATAAGAGACGTGGGTCTGGAACCCTGGGTTTGGAAGATCCCGTGGAGGAGGGCATGGCAGCTCACTCCAGGATGCCTGCCTGGAGAATCCCATGGACAGAGGAGCCTGGTGGGCTACAGTCCATAGGGTCACAAAGAGACACGGCTGAGGCAACTTAGCAGACACATGCACACGTGGTATTTCTTCCTTGTGGCTGCATTTCAGAAACACAGATATTTTGTAGGCTGGATGACAAGATTAAATAAGAAGGTTAATAACCTTATGAGATCATGCACACCAAAATTTAGGGTGTGGCATTTGGCTAGAGAATGGGAAACGTCTAAGGACAGATTGCAAAATTAAACCTTCACTTGCTAAGTTATTCTTTTTCCTGTATATTTCATCTGTATTCCTTTATCTGCAAGAATTGATTCGTCTGATGTGTAAGGATTTGTATGGAGTATGCAAAGATAAATTGAATTTTCCATGCATCTAAGGTTTCTTTTAGGCTTGGACCTAAGCTCGAAATACTGATAATGAAAGATGGAAAGATTCATTGCCTTGGAAGGCACATGTGAAGTGTTGTGTGGTTCAAGGAAAGAGAGAACTAGGGAAAACTTTGAGTGGGGAGTGACACCTGAGCCAGACTTCACCAGATAGATTGGATTATAAGGTGGGATGTAGGTTCATTTGAGGCAGAGAGAACTATAGAAAGGAAGGTATAGAGAAGAGGGACTAGCAAGAAATAAACCTGAACTTTGAGATATGAGAAGGTGTTAATGATTGACTTACTAAGCACCTTCCAAGAGCTCGTCATTATGTTGATAATTTGTTTGGGAGACTGGACGATTTTAAAAATCCAAGTAAGATAAAATCATTTAAAAATTTTTGAAAGTACATAAAATTATGAAAAGAAAAACTCCACAAGAAACCTTCACCTAATTGAAGCCACTGGCTAACATTTGAATATTTTCCTTCAAGTCTTTTGCATTCAATTTCTGTACGTCTTTGTGAATAATTGAAATCATGCATTACCTTCCTCCTTTTCATTTTAAATAATACCTGCATTTACTTGTGTTATGAAGAAGCTCTTGAAAACTGTCACACTGAATAGCCTTGTGCTGTTCCGTAGCTTGGCTTTGTCACAGCTGACTTTACCCTTATTGTTGGAGGTCTCGGGTGTCCTGTGCTCTCCACTATAAACAGACTGGCTGGTTTGTATTTTTCAGACATTAAGGCCAAGACAGTTCACTAAGGTGGGGTAGGGACTGACAGGTTCAGTTGCCAAGAGCAGAAGGAACCCAGAGAGTTGGTACACGAAACTCAGCCCTGTGACTCGAGGTTCGGGGGCTGAAGACTGATTCTCTGTTGAAGTTCGTGTTCTCTGAGTGGGCTGCTGACCCTTTGACTCCCAGGAAGGAGACTCACGGCCTGTGAGGCTCAAAGCTGTTTGGTGATTCCTCCCATTTCCCAGGGGAGTTTGTATGTTAGGAAAGGACCAAACTGTTGGATTTCCAGTTTGAGAAGAGGAAGCAGGAAGACCAGTGAAAGGGCAGAGATGCTCTGCTCACCCTCTTTGACCTGAAATCAGAATGGGCAGGAGGGAAGGTGGAAGTCAGGGCTGAATCCAGTGGGTTCTCATCACCTGTTCGTTGGAGTTAGCAACCAGCAAAGCGTTTTCTTTAGGAAGAAACCTGAGGAAGAAGCTCATCCCTGCCTTGCTGGGACTGTGACTGTTGTCTCATAACTGTGTTTATGACTGTTGCATTGTTTGCTATAAGCCTGGCCTGCTTTTCATGGGTCCTTCTTATCTTCGGTCCCATCTTTCCTTTATGACTGTTCACTCTGAAGGGAGGTAATTGAATTGGAGGGAGACACGGGTTCTCATGGAGCACGCTGCACTCAATTCAGCTATTAAGTCCATCATAAATCCCAGCAGACAGCAGTGTAGCAGCAACGTGGTTCCATACACTGACTGTGTGTTCATAGCAACAGCGCCTGGAGGCCTACTCCCCTTACGGTTCAGCAAAGGAAGGAGACAGGAAGGAGACTGTTAGCTTAGGGCGAAGAAACATCTGCTCCATGAGACAAAAGAAAAAAAAAAAGAGTCACACCACATTTTACATAATAAATGCTATTTTGAAAATTTCTCTAGAATTAATTTTCTATCTTAAATTATGCTTCAAACTTTCTTAGGAACTTCGCTTTTTAGAAGAACCATTTTTTTAATTTCTTGAGAGAAAGCAGAATTTCTTTAAAATGTGCTAACTCTGAGATGAGGCTGTCTTTATTCAAATCTTGGCTCCATCATTTAATCGTTTTGTGACTTTGGACCTATCTGCAAAACACACAAAATAATGGCAGCTGTGAATAGGTTATTTATACAGATTAGATGTGAGAAAACATTTTTGAATACAGTATGGGAAATAAAATTCAATAGTTAAAATATGACTATAATTTAAATATATGTTAAAAATATAAAAATAATGTTAGTTATACAAGTGATACTATACATATAAAATGAAATTTGGAACACTATTCTTACTGTAAGCCAGGTCTAGAGGACTAGGCACATTATTAGTGCATTCAAAATAATTCTTGGTATATTAGATTAAAAGGATGGTGTGAAAGCACTCCGGAGTGGGAGAGTTTCAAAGTAATTCAACTAAACTGTGAGACTAAATAGATACATACTGCTGCTGCTCCTACTAAGTCACCTCAGTCGTGTCCAACTCTGTGGGACCCCATAGACGGCAGCCCACCAGGCTCCCCGGTCCCTGGGATTCTCCAGGCAAGAACACTGGAGCGGGTTGCCATTTCCTTCTCCAGTGCATGAAAGTGAAAAGTGAAAGTGAAGTTGCTCAGTCCGACTCTTCGAGACCCCATGGACTGCAGCCTACCAGGCTCCTCCATCCATGGGATTTTCCAGGCAAGTGTACTAGAGTGGGGTGCCATTGCCTTCTCCAATAGATACATAAACACAACTGAATTCTTAAATGTTTTACTCTTATGTTTATCATATGATATTTATCACCCATCTTTGTTCTACAGGTATAGGTTCTATATTAAAATCTATCTTTAGTTTGAAATGTGGAGCTGAATGATCTTGTGAAATTAAACTGGGAATGAGTTCAATTTTAGGTCCCCAGAAACTCAGTTTATGGTCAGATGGCCGTACTTCCCTTCCATTTAGTTTCATTGGGGGATAAGTGGATATTGATGCATTAAACACACTCTAAAATTTCAATCAATATTACAT
Organism: Madoqua kirkii; assembly: GCA_006408675.1. Taxonomy (NCBI): domain Eukaryota; kingdom Metazoa; phylum Chordata; class Mammalia; order Artiodactyla; family Bovidae; genus Madoqua; species Madoqua kirkii. Next base: position 16,156 of record SJYC01113739.1, read on the forward strand.
GATTACTTTATTTATCTATATGTATATTTATAAACAATGTTGGCCATCTGAGTTAAACAGAAAGTAAAACATCCAGGAGTGAAAAATATAGTTAAGGGTTCTGAAATGACTGTTGCACAATCCCTGCCGTAAAATGTTATCATGAAATCCAGATGCCCTCACTCAGAGCCTTGCTGATTCATATTTATCACAGAATCTTTGCCTTACTTATTCTTCTGAACAGAATTGGAGCCATAAATAAAAACAGTTTTGTAGTAAGCAAAGCCTGACATCAAAAGGAATATGGAACTTTTTTTATCACATGGCTAATCATCCAGTCACCTCCTTCTTTTATTCACTCCTTCTTCAAAGATTCTCTAATCACCTATGAAAATACCAGTTGCTTTGCTAGGTACTCGGTTTAGAGAAGCAGGTCAGGGAGATTCGAAGCCGAATGAGAAACAGACCTTTCTGTGTCACGTTGCTCACAGTCAAGTGGACAAATTGTGTTCGTAATAATTAATGTCATCCAGAAAAGTAATGTTGTAGTTTTAAGCCCTTGTGTTAAATAGTCACAGAGAGTTGACTTTAATTTTGTTGTATTCTCACACTCATGCCATGGACTGCTTTTCTAATTTCTGATTACTGCCTTTATTCTTCCCTGGATATCCTTAGTCCTCTTTAATAGTGTCTTTATTGTAACATAATCAGAGTGCCCACTGACCACTAGAGTCATGTAGAAAACTTGTATCCTATTTATCTTTATTTAGCAGTATATCAGTTAGTTTTTGCTGGGTAACAAACCACCCTGAATTTTTATGGATTTAAAAAACAGTCATTTTATTTTCATAATTCAATGTGGGTGGTTGGGCAGGTTTCCTCATCTGGGATTTGTGGCCTCAGATGGTTGAGGAGATGGAAGCTTCTTACTTTGTGGAATCTCATCTTTCTTAATCTTTCTAACATGGTAGTCTTAGGGTTCCAAAGAGAAAAAAGAAAGGAAACCCTAATATGCAAGTATTTTCTTGTATCTGGCTTGCATTAGAGCAACCCATGTGCCCAAACCTGTATCCAAGATCTATGTGGATAAATAGTTTTTCTACTTTTTTTGGCTGCGCTGCACAGCTTGTGGGATCTCAGTTCCCAGACCAGGGATTGAACCGAGACCACAGCCCAGAATCCTAACGTAGGCCACAAGGGAACTCTTTAGTCTTTCCATCTTGATGGAGAAGCTCCAGGGTCACAAGGCAAAGGGGCACAACACAGGCAGGAAAGGACTCTGTGGCTCTTTGTGTAGGTTATCAACAGTGCCTGGAGAAGGTGCAACCCAGAGGGGACAGCCCACCTTTCAGTTAGAGTGTCTTCTGGAACTGGTTCCCTGGCCCCCAGCGAGGATGGATGTAACGAACGATGGGACATAAAGCCTTCTGAACGGTTATGTGTCTCAAATGACAGAGTTTCGCCTTATTTGATTTACTCTCAACAAAATTTATTTAGGACCTGGAGAGTCATATTCAAAGACACATGAGTTCCATCTTTAGCCTCTCAGTGGTTGAAGTGGGTCTTCTGATAGCTGTGGAGTTGACAGAGGCAGGAAGATTGTGGAGAGTGTTTAATGTTTTTACAAGCAAAATGATGACCTGCTTGTTGGTGCCATATAATCTTCCAACCTCTCAAACATTACTTGTCCCATTTCCTAGTGCTGGGGTCCCCTGGACCCATTTCACTTAGTATCCTTATCTTTTACCCAGTTCTCAGTGTTCTCTCCAGTAAGTCCCCTGTCTTTGTCTCCCCTGGGTATGGGTCATCTCAGTTCAATTCAGTTCAGTTCAGTTGCTCAGTCATGTCCGACTCTTTGTGACCCCATGAACTGCAGCACACCAGGCCTCATTGTCCATCACCAACTCCCAGAGTCCACCCAAACCCATGCCATTGAGTTGATGATACCATCCAACCATCTCATCCTCTGTTGTCCCCTTCTCCTGCCCTCAATCTTTCCCAGCATCAGGGTCTTTTCAAATGAGTCAGCTCTTTGCATCAGATGGCCAAAGTATTGGAGTTTCCGCTTCAGCATCAGTCGTTCCCGTGAACATCAACTCAGCTGTCTCTGATTTCCTGTAAAATGCTATAGCGCTTGTGTTATCTACCAACCTCTTTTACACTGCAGGATTTGAGTTCCTTAGTGTGCCTTATCAGCTGTCAAATCCAAGACAGTGTCTGGTCTACCAGGGACATGATGATATAACTGATAGATAATCCGTTGGGGAAGAAGAAGATGATGTTTGACCTAGTGTCCAAGTGTTTTCTCTTTGTGTTGTTAATGTTCTGTTTCATTTTCTCTCAAGTCATCAACATGTCAGACCATGCTCAAGTGTGGGTTCCTCTGTCAATTCCTCCATTGCAGAGAAGTCAGAAAGGGAGGCATACATTCATCCCACACAGTGTATACTGAACATCAAGTTGTGTCACACATGTTTTATATGACAGAGGCAGACTAGAAAGAAAAAAATGTATAAAGCTGCTACTTTGGTGGAGGCATATACAAAACAAACATAAAAAAGCATATAAAATGTTAGATATCAAATACTGATGTGCTTTAGGTTGGGAAATAGAACAGATGAGGGAAGAAATCTTAATGATTGTGGTAAGCCATTTTTGATGAGTAGCCAGGCCTCTCGAGTATGGTGACATGTGAACAGCAGTTGACAAGTGTTTAGGGAGGAACAGTCTGAACGGAGGGACTGGCATATGCAAGAGCCCTGAGACAGAATTCCTGAGGAATGGAAGGAAGGTCTATATGACTGAAGTCCAGTGAGTGTGGACCAAGAATAGGAGATGTGGGGAGAAAGCTTCAGGCTAGATCACGTAGGGTCCTGTGGCACCTGGCAGAGACTGGCATTTATCCTGAGGGAGATAAGGGCTCCTGTTAATAGAAGATAAAGAACCAGAGGCTTTGAGAATCATATGGGTTTGGAGAGAGGCTTAAGAGAGGGAAGATGTATGTCTCTGCACAGTGATCTTTTTTCCCCCTTCCTCCAACAATGATTAGGAGATGTGGGGAGAAAGCTTCAGGCTAGATCACGTAGGGCCCTGTGGCACCTGGCAGAGACTGGCATTTATCCTGAGGGAGATAAGGGCTCCTGTTAATAGAAGATAAAGAACCAGAGGCTTTGAGAATCATATGGGTTTGGAGAGAGGCTTAAGAGAGGGAAGATGTATGTCTCTGCACAGTGATCTTTTTTCTCCCCTTCCTCCAACAATGAACAGGTTTTACCCTGCTGCATTCTGTGAAAAATCCACTCTCAAGACTGACTCTGTGCTAGTAAACCAGTGTCTGTGAAAAAATATATAAAACTATTTGAACACATGTGGAAATGCTTTCTGGCACCAGAAACAAATACAAAACTCAAAGACAAAGACTATATAGGTGTTGTTGGTAATTCTTGCTATTTTACTAGACAGAATTTTTTTATAAAGTGAATCCTATAATTATATATTGCTTTTATTCTAATTTATGTTTTTAGGAATAGTTTTTAGAGTCTACATGGTTTTACACAGTCTATGTTAGTTTTACAGGTCTATGTAACGCTGCTTAAATAGTTTTGGTAGAACCCAATTAAGTATATGTTAAAAATAAATAAGTAGCTATTTAACTTAAAATGACCATGTTGTCATATGGCTGGCCATGGGATGATGTACAGGGCTGAGTATTGACTTTCTGCATGAAAAACCAACTTGTATCAAGAGCTCTTTTCACAAACTCATTTTTTAAAAAGGAAAGCTTTAAAGTACAGAGAGTGTTCTCTGTTAAGTGTGGTAGGAATATAATGAACATATATTTTTAATTTATTACAGAAGTAATATACTGTATTAAATGTATACAGTATAGAAAATCTTAGAGTTCTTAGAAATGTCATTGTAGTCAGTTCATAGTGACATTTTTTAAATCAAGCCAAATCAGCCTTGTTATGCAACACATTTGTTTATTTTCAAGGTAATTTAGTCATAGCCAAATTATTGGTTTCATATGATTAATATTGTGCTGTTGTGTGCATTGTTCAAAGAAAAAAAATTGAGTTATCATATTTATTTGCATTGGGTATCAGTAAATATATCCTGATGCTTGCCCCTGTCTTCTTGATGTAGTCTTCCCAGTACCAAAATCAACAGGACATTTAGAGGTCAGCAGAGGTTAGAATGCTCTGCAGTTTCTAACAGCATCAGTTTCTGTTGTGAAACAGAAGAGTTCCTTCAGTGTGTAGGAAGCTGCACAGTTCAGAGAATAAGAGCATTCTACATACCTCATCTCTTCTGCCTGGGGAGCCACCTTCAAAGTGAGATTATAAACCTGCCCATTTTCAGAGGAAAACTCCTTGAAACAGGGTATGTGGGATTCTCTTTTAGTTTCACAGTAATTGGTTGGTTGAACAGCTCTTGAAATGAGTCCTTCCCACTCTGAGTGCCTTTTGCTGCCAGACTGAGTCTGTGGGTCTTTTGTAATCATGAGCTATCTTGTAGATGTGTATGCTGATGGGTATTTAAAATTAGCATAGAGTTTAGGGTTTGGGTTATGTTCCCTGTTTACTATGCATTTCTTGGCTGTAATTTCTATAGTCAGGAAATGCATAGTATTAATAAATAAGGGGGGAATATCCAAACCCTAAACTCTATGCTATTTTCAAATAACCATCAACATATTCATCTAGTGGGTGGGGAAGATCCCCTGGAGTAGAACACGACAACCCACTCCAGTCTTCTATGCCTAGATGATTCCATGGACAGAGGAGCCTGGCGGACTATAGTCCATAGGGTCATAAAAAGTTGTATATAACTGAGTGAATTAGCACACACACACACCAACACGCAAATGCCTACAGAGGGGTTGATTAGTAGTTAAGTAGGATGGAATCAGGACTGCAAGGAGAAATATCAATAACCTCACACAGGCAAATGACACCACCCTTATTGCAGAAAGCAGAGAACTAAAGAGCCTCTTGATGAAAGTGAAAGAGGAGAGTGAAAAAGCTGGCTTAAAATTCAACATTCAGAAAATGAAGATCATGGCATCTAGTGCCATCACTTCATGGCAAATAGATGGGAAAACAATGGAAACACTGGCTGACTTTATTTTCTTGGGCTCCAAAATCACTGCAGATGGTGACTGCAACCATGAAATTAAAAGATGCTTGCTCCTTGGAAGAAAAGCTATGACTGACTAACCTAGACAGCGTATTAAAAAGCAGAGACTTTGCCAACAAAGGTCCATCTAGTCAAAACTATGGTTTCTTCATAGTCATGTATGGATGTGAGAATTGGACTATAAAGAAAGCTGAGCGCCAAAGAACTGATACTTTTGTACTGTGGTGTTGGAGAAAACTCTTGAGAGTCCCTTAGACAGTGAGGAGATCCAAGCAGTCCATCCTAAAGGAAATCAGTTCTGGATATTCATTGGAAGGACTGATGCTGAAGATGAAGCCCCAATCTTTTGGCCACCTGATGTGAAGAACTGACTCATTTGAAAAGATCCTGATCCTGGGAAAGATTGAAGGTGGGAGGAGAAGAGGACAACAGAGGAAGAGATGGTTGGATGGCATCACCAACTCGGACATGAGTTTGAGCAAGCTCTATGAGTTGGTGATGGACAGGGCGGCCTGGTGTGCTGCGGTCCATGGGATTGCAGAGTCGGACAAGAATGAGCCAGTGAATGGAACTGAGGGGAAAATAGAATTAATCTATAAACACATGTGGACTATGTCTCCACCTATAAGCCTTCACACTTTCTTGTAAAGGTTTTGCTGAAGAAGTGTTCTTATTTAGCATATGAGGAGGTCATTATGGCTGTAGTAGAAGAGACTTATTTAGGTGTGCAGGCATGAATGCTAATTTATGTCCAATTCTTTGCAGCTTTGGAATGTAAAATACTACATGAAAAGTGAAAGTGAAGTCGCTCAGTGGTGCCTGACTCTTTGTGACCCTATGGACTGTGGCCCGCTAGGCTCCTCTGTCAATGGGATTTTCCAGGCAAGAATACTGGAGTGGGTTGCCATTTCCTTCTCCAGAGGATCTTCCCAACCCAGGGTCTGAACTTGGTTCTCCCTCATTGCAGGCAGACTCTTTACCATCTCAGCCACCGGGGAATCCCACTATACTACATACTATGTAGAGAAGTAGGACTAGATCTTGAGGTATTACATTTAGATCTCCTGAAGTCTAGTTTACAACAACAACTACAATATGCAGTGGGAGTCAAAGTCTAAGACCATGTCTAGATCATGAGTCACAGCTTCATGGAGAGAGGATCCAAATCAGCTAATAAAATCTCCGGAAAGCTGAGTAAGGGAAAGAGGCCCTGAGGTCCAGTAGGAGGGAATTTTCCTGTACCATCAGCAACTGCCTGTAGACTTTTCGTTTCCTGGGAGCTCTTTGGTCATCTGTTCAGAAGGGCTTTGTGGTATCTTCCTGGGCTCACGGATGTACGTCAAGCAGAGTCTTCAATTTCTAGTCCATGAGTCTAGGAATGAGTATGTGGATGTGGGAAGATTGCAGATGAGTTCTCTGCATCACCAGGGAACACTGTGGCTTTCCAACCTGTTTGTTATCAATGAAGATTTTATTTTTTAAAAAAACGACAGTTTCACACATTGCCAAATAATGGACTTCTGCTATTGATAATATCAGATGAACTTTACACCTTTCCTGGAATATGTGAATTTGAAATCTTAAGATAGCAGATTCAGCAGACACAGATACAGAGAGACCAGACATTTCTCTGTTGAATCATCACTCAACTCATAGATGAAGGTATTAGGAGACAGAAAGGATTGTAAAGCTGAAATTAATATTGACAGTTGAATTAGGATTTATCTTAAAAATATTGGTTTGCCTCAGTGCATGCTACACAGACCTTAACCATGTTCTTTCTGATCCTTTGTGAAATGAAAATGCCAGAACAGGATGAACTGTTTTGATAAACTGCCTCCCAATTTTAGAGTATATTTAAAGTTAATCCCTAAGAACTAATATGCAGCGATGCCATTTTCCTTTTATTTTTATGAGCCTCTGTTTTATATCCCACTGCTTATCTGATTTGAAAATGGTTGTCATATTTGGAGAAAGTTAATATTGAGTCATGCCAAAACCTTAATAAACTTAGTCTTGAACTCATATTTCAGGCTCATGGGGGATTTCTGTATGCTAAGATAGATTTTAATATTACAGAAGTGTAACAGTGACCTTTCCATAAAACCTTAATAAAATTACCTAGTGATATAAACTGCAGAAGGGATGAGAACTTTCTTGAATAAGGGTATGTGTGATTTATCTGTATTTCATGGTTCATCCTATATCTCATTTCTTCAGATGACTTGTGTTTTTCTTTCCCTTAAACCAAACAACAGTCATTTCCATAATTTAAATAGAGAACAGAACACAGAATTTTCAAAGACATGTTTTGCCTTTGCACCAGTGTCATTTAGGTGCTGCTGAAGTGCTTGTTGTCTTCATAATTCTATTAGTTTCTAGGTCGTTAAAAGAAGTTAGCAAGATAAAAAATTTTACCCATAGGTTTCAGTTATTTAATATCAGAAATACAATTTGGGAGTGGCGTGCCACTTTAGCAGTAAAGCAGTGTACAAGGGCTCCTGACATGTGTTGACTGAGGATGCTGTATTCAGTTTATAAAATTAAAATGATGAATATTTGGCCAAATAACTGTAACTTCCTAAAATTAAAATGTTGACTGATATCCTGAAATTGAAACTCTTTATTTCCTAAAGACTAGTGAAGAGATGACCAAAAATGAACAAAGTCTGGAATCCGCAGCTTGACTTGATATTTTTTGCCAGCTCTAGCTTAGGGTAGGAAAAAAAATTCTTAATAAGTATAGCCAGTATGAATCATTATTTTGAAAACTGCTTTTTGAGGTCCCTGGATGGCTTGCTCAAGAGTCTTTTTAAAAGCCACAAAACAAAGGCAAAATGATGTCTTTTAAAGAGTAGAAAATTTGCCTTTTATTAGCTTCAAAACCATTTGCATTGCAAAATTGGATGGACATTTCGCCAATCAATCACTGTGTATCTGTTTATCAGCTGGATTTTAACCCATAGTCTTGTGCAGGATAAACAGCAAAAACCATTTCATTGGAAACTTGCAGTGAATAGACTTCTTTGGGTTAGAGGAATTTGGAGAGTGACTTGACAGCACCCTAGTGATGGGGACTAACCCAACTTTATTTTCTGAAAATAAAAGATTAGAGGGACATTTCATCTCATCTCATCCAGTGCAACAATCCCATTATAACCTCCAAGAACAGAGCAACAATGAAATCCTTGAGTGACTAGAAGTATCTACTCTGAAACTGCTCACTTCATTGTAAAATAATTCTTATTATCCTGAGGTTGATTTAAAATCGACATTTCTGAGACCACTGATCTTTGATATAGAGGTTTTCCTCTGAATGAACACAGAATGATTAAATTGCTCCCTCTTCCACATGGGTGATTTTCAGAGCATGCTCTGAGTCAGAAAGAGGATGTGATGGGTATTGGATGAGCAGTTCAATCATAATCGGTTCTCTCACAGCTCTGCCAGTAGGACTGAGTTCACCAGTTCTTGACCTCTGTTTCCACCCAGTTACAGAAAAGCTTTGGAGAATCCTGTGGACAGAGGAGCCTGGTGGGCTGCTGTCCATGGGGTCACACAGAATTGGATGCAACTGAAGCGAGTTTGCATGCATGCATGCATTGGAGAAGGAACTGGCAACCCACTCCAGTGTATCTTGCCTGGAGAATCCAGGGATGGAGGAGCTTGGTTGGCTGCCGTCTATGGGGTTGCACAGAGTTGGACACAACTGAAGTGACTTAGTAGTAGCAGCAGCGCAGAAAAGCTTAAATTACATCTGAATTGCCTGGACTTTGTTTTCACCACTTGTTGCTTAAATAGAATAACTTCCTTCAGCAGCTTCTCTGTTGTTGATATGCTTCCTAAAATTGTGGTACAGAAATATACAAAATACTCCAAGCAATGGTGGGATCCAAATGAGTTTGCTCAGATGGTTATATACCTTAATTGAAGTCGTCTCTGAGACTGCATTAAAGTATAAACAATTTCCTCTTCACCATTAGCTGTTTAAGGTTGGAGTTTAAAGGAGGTCAGATGCTCTTCATATAAAAAGGCTACTTTTTTTTTTTTTAAGAAAAAACAAAAGCAAAAAAAAAAAACCCTTCATGAAGATCTTTGTGTTACTCCCTTTTCCATGAATCTTGGTAGCTTGACCCATTCTTCCAAGCAGTCATTTTGTAACAGTGAGGCTAGAAGAGCAGTGGAGTTATGGTCTTGTCCCTCCTAAAGGCCACTGATAAAGGGAGTGAAGTCCTGGGGAGGAGGAAGGGGTGGGGACGGCACAGCGCTGCCATGAGGGGCGGCTCCTGGGAGCAAACCAGATGGAGGACAAAGGGCTGAGCAAAGCAGCCCTGTGGGAGGAGGGCCACGTGCACACTGCCGCCACTGCCATGTTTAAAATGGGCAGCCAATGAGGACCATCTGGATAGCACAAGGAACTCTGCTCACTGGGATGTAATAACCTAATTGGGAAAATAACTTAATACACAATAGATACATGTATATGTATAGCTGAATCACTTTGTTGTGGAACTGGAACTAACACAACATTGTAATCAACTTACTACTCCCATATAAAAAAAATGTAATTAATAAAAGAGGATCAATAGAGTATAGGGTGAAGGTGGGAAGTTAAGAAAGACCAGCACCAAGATAAGGACAACTGAGTTTGAAGACTAATAGGGTCCAACTACTCAAAAAGGCATTTTGGACAGAATAAGTGGGCAGATTCCATATTTTAAGACATTTATACTGAGTCAATAGGTGGGAAATAGTCATGGTGAGCACCTTTTCATTATTTAAGGAAAATTGGCCGTGGGAGGGTCTAATATAGGTGGTCAAAATATACATTAATAGCAAACCTTCTCTTTTTAAAACTTCAGGACATGATAATTGATTTAGTGACAGTAGGTGTTTTGTACACAGAACCTGATGTAATTTATCATTCATGTAATGATCCCAATTGAATCCCATTTCCTCTTCCATTTTACCTTGGGGGTTGGTTTCAATTAAGGCAGAATAAAAATAAAAATATATATAATAGCTTACTCAACACTTATGATTTCATCCAAGTTAAATATAGGCAACCACGTTAACTTTGTTAAAATGCTCACTACAAATATTCCAAAATAGCATCATATGCCAGTAAATGTCATGTACCCAGTGACTGGATGCTGATGTCTTGATCAAAATGTTTTCTCCATTGCATTTAGAACACTGCTCTAAAAGCAAAGCTAAGAATCAAAGATACAGTGATCTTTTTACAGTTAAAATTATTTTATGAGAGCATAAAGAAACATATGCATTTTGCTTTAGCATAGTATTTTTATTTACTGTTTTTGAAGCTGCGCTGTCAAGGATCTCTGTCTTTGGCTAAATTCTAAGTAGGAACCTGTTGGATAGTGATCTTGACTTAGGCATCTCCTCTGTGGAAACAATCCTTATTTTTGGTTTAAGCAGCTTAATTACAATCCCAGGAAAAGATGACTTTCCCTCATCTTGGTCAGAGGCCATATCTTCATTGTCTTTACTGAATTTAAGGAACTTTCATCATGAGAATCAAGGTCAGAAAGAGAGTTTAAAGTCAAAAGGTGTAAGTTCTGGTTCTCCCATCATATGTGCTGTGCTAGGTTGCTTCCGTCATATCCGACTTTTGCAGTCCTATGGACTGTAGCCTGCCAGGCTCCTCTGTCCATGGGATTCTCTAGGCAACAATACTGGTGTGGGGTGCCATCTCCTTCTCCAGGGGATCCTCCCCACCTAGGGATAGAACCTGCGCCTCTTAAGTCTCCTGCACTGAGAGGGTGGCTTTACCACTGGCGCCCCCTGGGAAGCCCTCAGGAAGGAGGCTTGACCTTCTAAGCTCTGCTTTGCACATCTTGCATTTAGGCTATGGTTTCTCACTAAAAAGAAGCTGTGAACATGCTTGATAAAATGTAAGCCATTGTGTGGATGCTGGTGGCCTGGCTGTGAGAGCTGAGTGAGCTTGGCGGGCTGGCGGCGTGAGCCGCAGCTGCTCCATCGGAGGCCGAGCGCTGCAGCGGCCGCGTTGGTCTCTTGTGATGGCAAGAAGTCCAGCCTCTCTGCCTAATGATGGTGTCATCCTTCTCGTTTCCAGGTCAGGTTGCTGACTTCCACTTTAAAACTTGCCTGCAGTTTTGTGTAGCATTTCAGAAAATGCTGGGTCAAACTTTACCCCTTAAGAAACAAAATAATTGATTGCAGGGATCAAGCAGTTTTCAGTAACTTTGCTCATTAGTGCTGACAACTGGGGGAACCAAGGGCTTGTCTGACCAAGAGGCAGGGAATTTAGTTACAAAAGCTCTGTTTAGGCTCTCTTTTCCCAGCCTGCCAATATGGCTTGAATTAGAAGTTAGCGACGTTTACTAAAATAAAATACAACATGAACTCTTGGGAATCGCATCACATCCAACTTCTCTGACCTCTGATATCCTTCCCATTGCCCCTGGGCCTTGTTAGACTAAGGGATGTTTTTTAGTTCCTATATAAGCAATGGAATCAGACACACTTAAATCCCACAAAAGCACACATGGTATGAAAGAAACAATTATTTGAAGGCCGTTGACCTTACCAGAATTGCGCAAGCATTTGGCATCTTAAAAGTCTGCTTTGATACTGAAGAGCTGTTCTAGAAATGTCACCATGTCATTACCCTGTCAGTTGCTTCTCAATGCACAATAGTGATGCATTGTTTTTCAAGTTACTTGGAGCCGTCTGAATGTGGCTTTCATTTTAAGAAATAAAATAATATTTCAGGAAGGACATGTATGGTGCGTAAGTAACATCTGTATTCATATGGAGCCCAAATAATGTTTAATCGTGTTCACTGAGGCTAAAGGAATCAGAAAAATGATTGTTTCAGTTTTTAGTTTCTAAGAGAGATTAAGCCCCCAAAAGTGAAGGGGCTTCTTCAAGGTCACACAAGTACTTGGACAGAGCTGGAAAGGAATCCAGGTCACCCGTCTCTGATCGCCCTGCTGTTTCCATTCCAGTCAGCTGAAGAGGTCATATTAATTTCAATATTCATTATGGAAACAATGTAATATATAATTAAAGTCAGACCCTTTTTTAGGCTGTGGCCAAATTATTTATACAGCCATAATTTTGGATCATTCAAATTCACTTTTTTGATGTCACCTTAGAAGACCTGTTTCAACTTGTGTGAACATCAGTGCTGGTGTTTCTTAGGCGAAGGGTGGTGATGAGAATGAGACGTTCCGTGCCCTGCTGCTCTGTTGAACAAAGCCAAAGACGGCACAGATTCTGAGATGTGTGCATTCTCACATAAACCGATGCACACAGTAGGTTTCTGCCTCGCTGGAAATAATGTTTAATTACGATTCTGCACTTGGGAAAAAGCAAAACAAAAACCTTTAACTCTTTTTCTGTAAAATGAACTGAAGTTATTAATGATTTTGCTTTTTTTTTTTTTTTTTGCTTTCAGACTGTACTTTTTAGCAGTACTGTTGCTTTTGAGACTGCTTTCAGACTATACCAAAAAAGCCCACAAAAAATCAAGAGGCAAGGTTTGAGGATTTGGGAACGAATTTGCAGGAATAGAAAAAAATAAAGCCAATCTCCTTAGATTTCATGAATTTTTTCTCACTATCTCTATTTTATTAGTTTCCTCTCTAGCCTTAGTTTACGGTTTTGAAGAATGGAGGTGGGACAGTTTTGAACGTGCAAGGAAGGAGATAACTGAATTTGAGATTTGAAGTTTCTTTAAGTTATAGCTCTTGAACCACAGTAGTTTTCAGGTTGTGTGGTACCTCTATGTGTATGAACATATAAAAGTTAGTTAACTTTTGGTACCTTTTAGCTCACAACCTGGGGGGAATATTTGATTTTCTCCTTTTATGGTCTGGACTCAGTTCCAGTATACGTGGCCTTATACTTTATCCTCATTCTTATGACTCTTGTCTAATAATAGCAAAGACCTATTAATAAAATCACTTGGAGAATGTTTAACTATCAGGAATTTTGATTAAATTTGAGCCCATTGTCTGTGTATGTTTATTTTAATAAGAAAATCGTTTTAAAAATAAAGGATTCTTCAGGCTCTTGAATATGTGCCTGCTCCCAGTCCAAAAATGTCCCTGTTTTTTGTGAAGTACTGTCTTGCCGGCTGTAGACTTATTCCATACACATGCCTGAGGCAACATTCAATAGATTATTCAAGTGAAGATAAAAAAAATCTTTCCTTTGAAATATGCAGATAATTAAGGCAAAACCAGGCCTCTAAAGAGAGCTTGCTTCTCCCTTGACACATGTGATTCGTGTTGGTAATGTTTTACCTAATAATTCTGTCAGAACTTGTCCAAGGGCAAATGAAGGGCAAAGTATTGAGGACTGTGCTTCAGAGAGAAGACCTTATGAACAGGGGGGACCTCCTCTAAAGAAGGCACCTCTGTGGGTAAGAAAACCACACCCCTACACACCATGGTTCTTGTCCAGGACACGGTCCTAAATTGGATGACCCAGAGGCCGATCTGAACAGGCCTCAAGGGAAATCAGTGGTCAAAAGTCTGAGCTAAGGATGGGGCCCAGCAGACAGGGCACTGGGCCCAGAGTCATGCTGGGCCCCACCAGGCTGTAGGACCAGGTGAATGTGGAAGCTTGTTCTCAGGCTGGGAACCGGGGTGAGGAGGATATGAGAAGGGAACAAGAGAGTGAAAACAGCGTTTCAAGATCCTGGAGGGGAGAGCAGGCATACGCAAAAATGGTACCAACGTGTGCACTTGAGTAGCAGGAAAAGAGTTTGCTGTCCTCTGCCTTGGTAGTTCTTCAGCTTCCTCCCCAGAATAAAATATTCATTCCTTTTCATGCAGTGTTTACTGAGTGCCCCCTGTATGCTGGACACTATGCTGCTGCTGCTGCTGCTGCTAAGTCACTTCAGTTGTGTCCGACTCTGTGCGGCCCCATAGACGGCAGCCCACCAGGCTCCCCCGTCCCTGGGATTCTCCAGGCAAGAACACTGAAGTGGGTTGCCATTTCTTTCTCCAGTGCATGAAAGTGAAAAGTGAAAGTGAAGTCGCTCAGCTATGTCCAACTCTTAGCAACCCCACGGACTGCAGCCCACCAGGCTCCTCTGTCCATGGGATTTTCCAGGCAAGAGTACTAGAGTGGGGTGCCATTGCCTCTCCACCACAGAGAACAGCAAACAAGGCTGGCCTTCCCAGGTTTCCTCCTGTAGTGAAGATACAGGTAAACGACAGCTCTGTCCAGGGTAGCATGGTGTGTCTGCAAGGAGAACCATACAGAGTGCCTCAGTGAAAGTACAGAAATGGCATTAACCCAGTTTCTTTTACTGATACCTAAAGAATAGCCAGAACTAACCAATTTTAGGAGAGAGAGATTCAAGAATGAGAGGGAAGGAAAAACATGCAAAAGGCTCAGTGTATCTGGGGCAATGAATCAAGTCTGATGAAACCAGAGAGAAGAATGGAAGGAGGGAAATGACACTTTTGGAGCATCTTTTGAGACACTGTTTGTTTTTTTCATGTAGCCAAAGGCATTTCTTCTAGACCCTCATGTTTAAACATGATCTTTCTCCTCAGCTCTTTTATTAATTGTGGCTTTTAAAAAAAATGTGTCCGACTCTGTGCGGCCCCATAGACGGCAGCCCACCAGGCTCCCCCGTCCCTGGGATTCTCCAGGCAAGAACACTGAAGTGGGTTGCCATTTCTTTCTCCAGTGCATGAAAGTGAAAAGTGAAAGTGAAGTCGCTCAGCTATGTCCAACTCTTAGCAACCCCACGGACTGCAGCCCACCAGGCTCCTCTGTCCATGGGATTTTCCAGGCAAGAGTACTAGAGTGGGGTGCCATTGCCTTCTCCACCACAGAGAACAGCAAACAAGGCTGGCCTTCCCAGGTTTCCTCCTGTAGTGAAGATACAGGTAAACGACAGCTCTGTCCAGGGTAGCATGGTGTGTCTGCAAGGAGAACCATACAGAGTGCCTCAGTGAAAGTACAGAAATGGCATTAACCCAGTTTCTTTTACTGATACCTAAAGAATAGCCAGAACTAACCAATTTTAGGAGAGAGAGATTCAAGAATGAGAGGGAAGGAAAAACATGCAAAAGGCTCAGTGTATCTGGGGCAATGAATCAAGTCTGATGAAACCAGAGAGAAGAATGGAAGGAGGGAAATGACACTTTTGGAGCATCTTTTGAGACACTGTTTGTTTTTTTCATGTAGCCAAAGGCATTTCTTCTAGACCCTCATGTTTAAACATGATCTTTCTCCTCAGCTCTTTTATTAATTGTGGCTTTTAAAAAAAATTTGTTTTCAAGGCTGAGTTTGCTGGCTTAATCTTTATCCAGTTTTTTCTTTTTGAGTTCTTAGGAGAAATGTTAAGATTATCAGTTTATTGCTGTCAGGGACCATAAAGGTTTGGGCCTAAAGAAGGAAGTGCTTAAACTTACGTGTTAAATACTGCAGTGTCTACATTGTAGATTAAACAGATGCTGTGTTGACTGTTCAGTAGCGTCATCTTTTATTTGCTTTCTGCAAGACACCTCTCACCCTAACTGACTTATTCAGACTTATCCCTGAAGGATGAGGCTTGGAAAACATGGTTGAGCAATTACCCATCTATTTTAGATCTTTATTTTCTACTACTCTTGGTTGGAAAGCACATGCCAGGACCCAGAAACTCCATATCCTGGATTTTCCACAGCCTTCTTGAGAGAAGTGTGCATTCTAGACAAAGGAACTGTCTGTATTACTTAACTTGAGCTTAAGTCCCAAATGCCTAGCTGGTTTCTTTCCCTGGTAAGCTGACCTGGGCCATAGGTAAAAAGGAAGAGAACTTTTCCCCCTTGTTTTTCTTTTTTTGCCCTTTTTCTCTTGATGAAGACTTGACTCAAGGCAGTTGTTCTCAGACTTTAGCTAATATCAGAAGCACCGTGTCACTTGGATACACTGGTCACATGGATTTCTGCACCTGGCCCTCCGAACTGATTTTCTGATTCATAAGATCTAGGTGGAGCCTGAGATTTCTGCATTTCTAATAAATTCCAGATGGTGTCTGCTGCCATGCTTAGAGAACCACTCATCAAGGCAAGCTCTTAGGGCAACACCTTTGATCTTTGCTTTATGCTCCTGGCTGGAGTCCCCAGGGGACTGGAGTCCCCGCCTTGAGTATCCAGGTCTTAACACCAACAGCTCAAAGGGTGTTCCAGTTAGGAAGAAACTAAGGCTGAAGGAGAGGTCACCCCAAGCCTTCCATGACCTTAGTTCCCACTCTGTACACCTGGGTTCTCCGAGGACAAAGCCCCAGACTTTTGTCTTAGTGGTCAATTAAGAACACTGTGAAACAAGATTCAAGAGAGTTATTTCTGTAATCGAACTATGACTCCCACCTAAACCTGTACCTATCTGTCGTGTTGTCATTTTGTTTCCTGTTTCCTCGGACCTCATCAGAACCCTTGTTGTGAAGGTGAGAAAGGCTGAACAATCCCCAGCGTTATGGCTCATGGCTTGTGCCTGCCACTCGGGGAGGGGCAGGGGGATGTCTGTTCATGGTGAACTGTTCACATCTACCATAAATTTTATTAGTTCTGGTCTTGAAAACAGAGACAAATTCTTCTCCTCTTGAAAGGGGGTTGGTAGGGACATGGAGAATCCAGTCACTTATTTTCATATGTCCTAGGTTTGATGAGTTGTCTTAGTTCTCAAGACTGACTGTTGTATTTCTCAGGGCTCTTGAGGTTAACTCTGTTTATCTTAAATACTCAGTAATAATAAAATACTTTCTGCTGTGTGCTGTACTACCTTAGTTAGTAAAAATAGAGGTACTTTATATCAGAAGCATAAAAGAAATAAGATGCCTTTACTTTGCAGAATTTGTATAGGTTTACCAAAAAAGTCTTACTAAGACAGTTGTGTTATTCCATGAAATCAGAGAAAAAACAGTTAAGTTTTGTCTCCCTCCTGCCTGGAAACAAAGCTTGATTTATCTTGCATCCAGTCAAACAAAACCTTTTTAGCAGCCATGTCTATAATTCACTGCCACAAAAATCATGATATATTTCTGAAAGATCATACAGAATACGGTTACGCCAAGGACTTACTAAACATTGAGAAACTGACACCTCCAAAGGCTCATACTTGCTGCCATGGAGTTTTCCTTCACCAGTATTGGCTCCTAAACCCGGGCCTGTGGCTGAGTCCTTCAGAGAAACTTAACCACAGAGATGAGGTTAATAGCAAGACACTCTCAGGGCAGAGAACCTCAGTTATAAACAACTACTTTTAACATAATTTCAGCCACTTTACACGTTCAAGAGGATCTTGGAGGGCCGGTGCATGAACCAACAGACATGTCCAAGGGAATTGCTGCAGGCAAACAACCAACAGCCAATCTTTTAAAACAAATCAGTTCTTTTCTCGGGAAACTATATACTTCATTGTATTCTTATTGCCTTAAAACCTGGTCATTACAGGAGGATTTATATGTTAACAGCTATTCATTATCTTCAAATGAAGTCAATCCTAAATATCCCAGCTAAACAAGCATTTTTTAGACATGTTTTGTAAAATTCGGATTTAATGAACCCTATGCTGTAATTATAAATATCAATATCACCTAATTAAATTGAGAAAGGCAATTCATTTTAACATTTTTTTCTTTTGTGATCATTAAATTTTAAGACAATGACATTTGTCTTGTAAATATGATTATTGTTGAGGCAGGGGAGATAGAGATCAAAGCAGATATTTGCTGTTTTTATTTTATTCCTATTCAATTTGTGTCTTTTACAAATACCTGGAAATTACTTCTATGTTTTTATATCTTAATGATGAATTTAATAGATGTAAAGGCCTTAGGTTATTGTAGTTTAGAATTCCTTAAAGACTAAACCCAGTATCACCATAATCTGCTCTGTTCCCAAATATAAGTGTCATAGAAGTTCCAGAGTTAATACCGAAGCTTCAGTCATATTATTAAGTAACTCCTTCCTCAGAATCAGGTACAACTGGTATGTGTGAGGCTCCTGATGCGCAGTTAAGATCCTAAATCTTGAAAGGAAAAGGAGAATGTTTTATAGCTTTATTTATTAGTCTTTTCCTGCTATTTATTCTTGCCAGAAATTCTGGTGGAAAATATGGACATTATTTAAAAATTGACTTATGTGAGAAAAATAAGATTTTTTTAATGTCATCTCTTTACTTTTAAAAACATTATTCTTGAATATAAAAATTATAGTCATTCTAAATATTTTAAAATACAGAATGTATTGAATAATATAAAAATCACCTAAAATTCAGTCACCACAATATGT